>JANIPN010000009.1:8447786-8460234 GCA_027478595.1 Erythroxylum anguifugum
TTGTAGGTCGATTGCTTAGAGCTAGCTTTTGTGTCCTCCGTGCTACTTGTAAAGGACTTTTTGTACATTTTTTGGTTCATTTATTAATTTTTTCTGATTTACCAAAAAAAAAAAACTTTTGTCTCCTCACCTTGTTACAATATGGCCTTTTTCAGCTACGTTTATTTATAATCCTAAGCTCATTCGTTTCTATCGTACAGTTAACTCCATAATGTCTCAGGATTTTGTGATTCCTTATTTTCATCTTTAGTCCAGACATCGTCCAAATTTTAACCAAAGCAAATAGTGCAAACTCTTGCAGCAACTGGGATTAGCAATGACCACAACTAGGGTTTCATTGGTTAAAATATTTACTCATCTTCGCTAAAAATTTCATAGGAACTCGACATGATATGTTCCTTTAATTGTAACTCTATTCATCACGTAGGCCTAAAAACTGCACTTGATTACAAAAATAATGACATTTCCGGAGCTGGGATGAATGGTAGAATAGCTTCACCAAATAATTCAAACAGTGACACCAGGAGACAGCCACTGCTCAATTCATCATTCCGGACCTGTTTGAGAATTGCTGACATTCTAATGGATGGATCGTCACCCTTTTCCTTCTCACCTATATGGTTAGGTTCACCATCATTCTGCGTCTTTTCAGAAGGTGTTCCCAAAGGATCATTTGGGGGAACTGCAGCCATTGGCTCCACTTGTACAACAGATGGTGAGGAGTCTATTGGCATTATATTGACCGGACCATCAGTAGCCATCTTCTTTGCCTGTGGTTGTTCCAAGTTCTCCATGCTTGCCTTACGTTTACCTTCACAATATACACAAGCAAACGAGATTAAACTCCATCGCTGTAGTATGCTTTCTACATGTGATAGGAGGGTATATAACAGTACACGCAATTTTAGTGTGTGCTTTATACACGCGTTAGGAGAATACATAACAGTAAGTGCAATTCTTCTCCACTACTGAATAAGCATCTCAAATTTATTACTGAGGAATCTGCTTAATTGCAGAGAAGGTGATAAACAAGTACTATTGTTAAAATTTTTAATTTTCTTACATAGGAGGAGGGGTCTATATAAAAGAAATCCATAACCCAAAAGTTTTAGGCATTGGGTTATGCATATTTCTTTGTATATAAACCACTCCAGTCTCAATTAAGATTGATACCTGTCGTCACCTCCTCCCCAACCTTTCCCACAGCAGGAAATTAAATGGAAGGACTTTCAATCGCACTGATCTGCTCTTGTGACCGGTATTAGAGAACAGAAATGTAAAGTAATCATACTATTAAGAATTACATAGCTTTAACTATGGTGCCCTCAAGAACGGTTAAGAAATGTAACTCCAGTATGTATCTCACGTACAAGGTCACTCACACCATACGACAGGATACCCACAGTTCAAATGAACTCAAAATCAAATAGAAGAGTGAGCTGCAGATTTAGGATTTACGTATCATCTATTTTGTTGGGGGGAGTAGAAGATATTCGTGATAATTGAACATATTTCTTCTCCCTTGGCTATTCTATGGAACGGCAACCCCTCTGCGTCATTCTCTGCAACTCAAGGGCTTCGTCAGGGTGATTCACTCTGCCCTTATCTATTTGTTCTTTGTATGGAAGGTTTGACCATGCTTATTCAAAGAGTACTGATGAGTAAAAAATGGATTCCGATTAGGGCATCTAAAGGTGGACCAGGCATTAGTCATTTACTTTTTGCTGATGACTTGCTGATCTTTAGTAAGGCTTCAGTTAAACAGGTTAAGGTGGTACGTGAGGTGTTGGATGTGTTCTGTATGGCCAGTGGGCAGAGGGTTAATCTTTCTAAGTCCAGAATTTATTTTTCAACATCTGTTTCTCGGGTTATGAAATCCTGGCTACAACAGTCACTGGGAGTTGCAGTTACTTCTAACTTGGGTAAGTATTTGGGTGTTCCGTTATTGCATGGTCGTACCTTCATTGCTTATTATAGGCATATTGTGAGTTCGGTAGAGACTAAGTTGGCTACTTGGTGTTCTAAATTTCTGAGTCCCGCTGGGAAGGAAATGCTTATTCAGTCTTCTATTTCTTCGCTACCTATTTACACGATGCAAACGGTTTGGTTACCTTATCATATTTGTGGAAATCTAGATCGTTTGGTTCGTGATTTTTATTGGGGGTCATGGCATTGATTCCAATTTTCAGGTTTGGGATGATATTCTTAACGCCCTCTCCTTGATTGTATGGGCTGATGCCTGTAGTATTTCTTTTCTGAGGTAGTTTAGTTTTTCTTGTAAACAAAAAAAAAAGACACTACAAACTACTGGAAGTACTGAAAATCTTGTACAACATAGCTAAATATGCACAAGCGCAACTAATAAGAATGCATGCAATAACAAAATAACTGCAGTTAGAAAATACTATTTCACACCAATCAAAATCGTTCAGTTCAACAAGAAATATATATGTATATCAACAAGTACAAATTGCCAAACAAGTTAATTTAGAAAGCTTACTTGGATGTTCAGTAACTAGTCTTCTGTTGATTTTCCAGATAGCATACGTTGGAGGTGACAGCAAAGGCGGGAAAATCTTCAAACAGTCATGTATACAATGACCTGCTGCACACTGGAAAGTGAATCACATCAAAACCCGTTAGATCGCAAGAGCATTTCTACTAGATACCATTGCAGATAAAAAAGTGGATGTTGGTTTAGAGTAAGAATTGATCATTTTGGTGTAGGAATAGAGGGTGGCCACCTTTATGATTGAGCTAGGGGTTAAGAAAGGTGAAGAGAAGTGGAGGAGCTATAGAACAAGAACCCACAATCGTGGGAATGGGCCTGTTTCCCACGACCGTGGGGAATCTCTTTAGAATGTTTTTGCCACATTAACCCACGATCGTGAGAAGCACAAGGATAATTCCCACGACCGTGGGATGCTTAGCCCGAAGAGACACGCGGGTTTCACTTATTTTTTAAGGGTTTTATGACTTGTCTTGTGATATATAAGGGCACAAATCCCTAGGGCCAAAAGGGTGTTGAAAAAACAATACAGATTGAGAGCCTAAAGAGAGGTAGAGAATCAAGACTCCCATTCCAAATTGGGCAAAGAACACCCCATCCTCTAGATTTTTCAGATTTGGGCAAAGAAAAGAAGGAGCTTGCTTCATGTAGTTCTTATTTCGTTTTTCCTCTTGTAGCTTCTTTATTATGGATTGTTTGGTTGTTGGAGATATAATTGACATTATGAGTGGCTAAATTATTTTTTAAGGCTTGTTGTTTGAACTATTTGTGAACCTTCAGTTGTTGATTTAACAATATAAATGTTTGTGTTATTTATTGAGCTTAACCCTTGCAACAAATCGAAAAAGTGAGCTTGGTAATCTGTGTTAAACGTACAACGAGGGTTGACGTTTAATAGAACTATAGATAACAAGTTATTAATTTATTAGGAATAGATTTCAATAAATTGATATATTGCCTATAAGATAGCTTCATATCTAGTTGAATGTTTAGGAAAGACTTTGCACATTGAGAGATCTCAAAGTTAATTCTAATTTAATTAACTAGTAACATTTAGTTGTACCTTGTGAAAGGGTAGCTAAAACTTTAGAAAATCCTGGGCTAACCATAAATTGAATCAATTAACCAGAGGGAAGCAAATAGGGATAATGATAAGTCTTAATTTTTAATATTGATTTTCTCCAAGTTTTAGTTTACGGTTTTGGCTTTAGTTGCGTTGTTTCCTTTTACCCTTAGATTGTCTTTGTTTTACTTATCTTTTTAAATTTGTTTGAATCGGTTTCTTAAACAAAGAGCAACCTGAATTAAGTGGTGCCTAAGCACAATCCTTGTAAGATCGATATCCGCTTTTTACTACAAGTTACAACCTGTATACTTGTGATTTTGAGCGTAAAACTAGTAGTTTGTTTTGCAATCAACACTGTTCTTATTTTACCCGAGGATGTTCTCATCCCCTTCTCTTATCTGATTTGCTAAAGGAATTTGTTTCTTTGTTCTATCAATTTTATTCTCACAACAGATACAAGCATCAAATTTCTAGCTTAGAGCAGAAACTTACCAACAAAGCATCATAGACACGCCAGGCTTCAAATCTTTTCATCTCGTTTTTTTGTTTTTCAAGAAACATCTCTGGTTCAAGAAGTTGCAGATATGGTGCAAGATTTGGCAATATAAGAAGACGAACCTGATTATGAAGTACAGGCATTAATTACCAAAGGATCAAAGAAATGTACAATCATTACTAGTACAAAAACACAATAATCATAATTAGAAAGATCGAGAGAAATAAACACAATATGCAATAAATATTTAATTATTCTGGAAATGAAGCTTGGATTTTGATAAATAAGTTCGCAACAAAACTATTTTTCAAAACTGCTGTCAACTTCCTTGAAGCAAGAATTCTTTTCATAGAAATGCACCAAAATTTGTCTATAATGGTTCCTCAAGATGTAATCATTTAATAGGTACTCAGAATTAACGAGAAAGTGCACTGTAATAAAGCTTTTTGCAAAATTAATATTCAAATGGTTACCAACAATAGCCAAGAGCACGCCCAAACAACATCCTAGATTATGTAGCATTAGGGTAACCACAGATTTGCTATTTGATAGCAAAATGAAAGAGAGAATACCCTCTACACCTCCTCAATTTAACAGTAGTGATATCCTTTTCCTTAAAACTACAATGTTCAAGGCTAACCTTATAAGAGTATTGACAGATTCAAACTTCGGGTTTATAACACTCTAGGATTGTTTGAAATTAGATGAAAATAAAAACATAATTTAATCCTCTTTTTTTATGTATTTTTAGTATTGCTATCTACTTTTTTTAATTTTGAATTGGTATAGTAATTCAGATAGCAGAATACTCCTAAGAGCTGCCCCATAGAAATAAAAATGTCAGTTGAAACTGAATAGGTTAACATGAGTACAATACTAAAACACCTCGAATGTTAAATGGCCATCGACTACAGTACTAAATAGCAAATATGTCAAGAAAACCAACTTATAGTCCCTAAAGTAATGTTTTTGAAAAACTGAAAGAACATAGGTTACATAACTTCTAAACTTCCTCCAAGAAAACCTCAAAAGATTATCCAAGTTAATTATCTATTATTGAATAGAAAAATGCACTTTCATACTCTACTAAGAGTAACAGTAATCATGTCATCATCACAATGATAATAGATGCCAAAGAAATATTTGGCTTCTCCCGACTTCATTTCTAATACAAAAGATTTTCATATATCAAACACTAAAAAGATGTCAGGTAAAATTGCAGAGAACAATTCGAACATTTATAAATGAATAATTGTTAGAACCATGACAGAAGAAAATACCACATTTGGTCCCAGAGCTGTTAACCCTTGAATTGCTCCATAGTGCTGAGTTAATGATCGTTTTGGATCCAAAAATGCATTGACCAAAGTTTTCGTCAAACGTGTTTGAAGACTGATATAGACATGCCCAAATCTGTATTAAATGTAAAATGTTAGATCCAACCATATAATGAGAAGTTAACTAATTCATAAACAAAATAGTGTCCCGTTGGTAAATGAAATATAACTCCAGTGTTGGCAGAAAAGAAATATCAAAGAAAAAGCTATTTTTATTCTCTTGCATATACATAGGTTACAAGCTCCATATTTATACATGTATACGTTGTGCTAAATAAGAACATAAGCACACATTAATACAAAATACAATATCACCCTGATAGATCACTAAAGACATAGTTTCGCAAGAAGACAAAGTCAAAGGCAGATTAGGCAAGCAGCTGTTGAAGAAAAAATAGGAAGAAGTGGGTAGTTCCAAATTTTTAGTAGTGGGTTATGGATAAGTATTGTTACTTATTATCCACAAGTGATTCTCTAGAAGTTGATCTATAAATAGGTCGCTATTAATTGTCATTAGGGTGTACATTTTTCTATTTTCAGGGTATTCTTGGAGCTTAGGCAACTCAAATTATATTTTTCTACAGGAGTGGTAGTCTCTGAGATCCTCCTGCACTCCCTATATCAGTATATTTGCATTCAAAAAAAGCTCACATTCATTATCTCCTCCTAGTCCTACCACACCCCTATGATAACTCATAAATAATGTTCATCAAATGACTCCTACAATCACTCCTAGATTTTGGTCAAAACTTCTCCTCAAGTTGGTGCCACGCATACCAAAATTTGCAAACTAAAGTATGAAATAACTTGTTGATAAGTCCCTTGGTGAAGACATTAGTAAGTTATTTTTCTAAATTCACACATGGAACATTTAGAAGACCATTGGTTATCTTCTTTTTCAAAAAAAGTCAATCAATCTCTACATGTTTTGTTCAATAATTTGAACTGGAATACGATCTGTACCAATGGCAGCCTTATTATCACAAAAAGAAAGTATAACTGATATCCTTCTAACAATTTTAATTCTTCCTTAACCTTTAGTAGCTGTAATAATTCACAAACACCTTATGCCATAGCTCTATATTATGCTTCTACAATAGATTTTGCTACCATACTCTGTTTTTTACTTCTCCAAGTGACCACTTTTCCATCTACAAATGTGCAATAACAAGATTTTGATCTCCTATCACTCATATTATTCATATATATACATTACATGTACAAGGAAATAATTACATAAATATCCCTATAATAACTATAATAATATTATGAACACTCTACCATAAGCTGGAGCATAGATGTCAATTCCCAACTTGGTACAAAAGCATTAAACTCTTGGCTCCTGGAATGTCTTAGTAAAAAGATTATATTGAGATATAGATAGGCTGTATATAGTTAATATAGAATAAGTTCGAAATCCCTTAATTTAAGGGATTAGATTAGATTAGATAGATCTGGATAACTTTCCAGATTTAAACTTCTACTTGTAATAGCCTATATATGGTTGTATACTTTCTATTCAATATATCAATTACCCACTGTGTTCACAAACAAACTCCAAAAATAGTAAGGCTCAAGTTAGATAGTACACGCGATAAAATTTGTGTTGATAAAACACTGAGCATCAAAGAAAAGGGATGAGAAAATTCATTCAAATTAATGAACAATGATATCTCCCATCCATTCTGGTCCCAAGACAATCTACAAATTAATTCATCATGATTCAATTAAGACCTAATCTCAAACTGGACCCAAAGTTCAAATGTTATTAACTTGTAGCAAGTGAACACATGTTGAAAGTCGCTAAACAAGGAGGTAAATTCATTTCCCTCAGAGAAGAATGGAAAACAAGAAGTCATACCGTTTGCATATTGAAGCAACTAGTTTTGCAGTAAAGTCTCTGAGTTCCCAATGGTTGTCTGCAAACCTATTTCCTAATCTTTTTGCAACAAGGCATGTGACAATTGATGGCATCAGTTGGTGTAGCTGCAATATTGTTCAATACATTTTCAATTTCAAATACTGATTGATTGCAAATAACATAAAGACATAACTAAGTAATTGAAAATCATCTATCATGTGCCAAAAGTCCAAATGCACAATAAAATGTTTGCATAAATTTTGAAAGACATGAAAAGGTACCATGTACAATAATCAACCCAAGGCATGGCCTAAATGGAAAAGTAACTATGCTCATTGAGTCCCTATTAAAACAAAGAAAAATAAATGGAGTTTTTTGACCCAAACTGATGGAGATTAGCTTGCACCAACACCTATTTCCAATTAATCTTATGATCATTTGCAAGGAATTGGAGGTCCAATGACTAGGGCAAAGACCAAATGCATGAAAATAGCTTTACAAGGATTAATTATGGAGACGCAAGAAAAGAAGGCTGTTCAAGATGAATCAAATGCATTGTTAAGATCAATCACTTTTCTACATGTTGAAGATGGAATATGCTTAATACATGAAAAACAAGGCTTGGAGAATGTCTAACAACCTAGTTCGCTTGTTTTGGATTAAATGAAGCCCAATTCGCATAATTAAAGATGTATTTAAGGACTTTAGTCCATTTTATGCTATTATGATGTTTTGTTATAATTGGGCTATAACTTAATTATAAAGTCCAAGCCGTGATAGGATTGTTTTGTACTTGTTTTCTAGTTTCCTATTTAGGTCAAGACTTGTTATGGGGTTTATTTCCAATCTAATTAGAATTCTTTAAATTTCTAATCTGACTAGGATTCCTTATGACATTAAATATATGAATTGAAATAGGATTCCTAAAGTCTTAGTTAAAGTAGTGTTAATAGTTAGTATTTGAATCCTTGTTACACTTGATAAGGAAAGTTCCCTTGGAACTTTTTTTTTTCAAGATTCTAGTTCTCAGGGATTTTATACCTATAAACGGTTGTCTTATTGAAGTAATTCGTACATCATCAATATAGAAATTAATTTGAGAGTTTTCTTAATTTTTTGTGAGAATTTCCTCTTGGTTCTTTAACAAAAACTTAATCTTATCTTATCAAGGCAACTTGTGGCTATCAAAATTCTTATAACTTTGGTTCTAATCAGTGGATTTGGTTAGGGTCAAGTTTCCTTGCTTGAATTGAAGACGATGCTAGGGTTCTAAATCCTCGTTGTTCAAGTTTTAGGTGGTTTTCAGCCCAAGGTTCGCATAACAAAGGAGGTTACATGCTGGTATCTAACAAGTCCTAAGGAAGAGTTTTAATTTAGTCACAAGAATTGTAATATCAAAATGATTGAATTTTGATATTCTGATTTTTACTTAAGCACACCTACTCTAAATGTAGAAACCAAATTATAAATAAATCATCAATGTCAAGAACGATGTAATGGTAGAGTCAATTTCTCACATGATAGTTATGGTAGTTACAAATGAAAATTGATTTGCAAATTGCAAGTGTAATGAAATTGAAGACCTTCAATCCATGTTTAACATGTCAAATGGTTAGCTGCAAACAACTATTTTTTCTTAAGCTTCAGTCTATGATAACATATAAGAAATATCCCAAAATATATTATATTTCAGTGGTGATTAGAAATAAAATGTTTCATACTAAAAAACAAAGAATAAATGATCAAGGAGCTATTACCAACCTAGATAGCATAATTGAAATCCATTTCTCTTCTAAATAATTATTTAACAGCCATTGTCAATGCTACATTATCCTAAAGAACACATAAGTAACTAGCCTACCCATAGATTAAGGTCACTGAAGTCAACTTGTAGATTATTGATATTCATTTTAGGAAGCTTTCATGGCTGCTCTTGCAAAAATTGAGATATAGATGAAGAAATGCACATCAACTTACATAAGGTTCAATATGCATGTGAGGATTCTGAAGCATACTTCGAACAATGCGCATCAAAGCAAAGAGAAGTTGGAAATCATTCAAACCACGAGAAACCTGTTTGCTAAATAAGTTAAACCTTCAAATAAACACGAGAAAAAGTCACAACATGCATGTGTGACGAAACTGAGATATTTATACCTCATCAGCTATAAAGCATGTGAAATAAGGTACTAGTGGATGGATTCCAGAGTCAGTGGCTAAACTCACTAATGCTTGTTTGAAGAGGATGGAACTAGACTTACTCACAGCAAGCTCAGTGATTTTATCAAAGTATAGCTGCAAAGGGGAGAACATAGACTTATAACTTAATAGGATTGTGGTAATAAATGACAATGCAAATAAAACATCATATACCTGTAACTCTCTCGACAAGACATGTTTTACAGGGAATTTAACATCCACAGGAAATCCTTCCTTTAGTTCATAACTTTTGCCATCAGCAGGAGGTGCAATAACTAAAAATAGGACCACTAATCCAAATGTTAACTCCAAACATATGGCCAATTATCACCAAAATAAACAGAAATTTACTCACTGCAGCAACTATTACCAAAAGTATTCATATACAAAATCAACACAATCAGAATTTCCTAAAACTGCCCATTAATCCCTTCAAAGTAACCAATATCACATACCATCACCAGACTTCAAATCTCAACAGCACTTTAAATGCAAGAAGCACATAGTTTTCTCTCTAGAAACATACATTATATAATATAGCTAACTAACCTTGCAAAGGGGCATTTTCTGGTATTGCGGGTTGTAAACCTTCTACTGCTAACCAATGGCAAACAACTGTAGTGTCAAGTGGGGCTTTTGGTAAAGGAGCTTCAATCACCTACGTGTTAAAAAATTTAAGCGTCATGATAATTCCTCTTAGAGTCCAGGAATAGACAAAATAGGAAAATGACTTACGTCTTTGAAATCAACATCTTTGTCATCAAGGTAAAACAAATCCCTATAATCAATAGCTCTTTTGAAGCAAAGAGGACTAGTAGAGGCAAAACCATACACTGGCTGACACAAATACGGTTAATAAATACAATAACATTGAAAGTAAACAAATTACCATAAACTCTTCTTCACTATTAATCAGAAAGTGACGTACCTCTACATTTCTCAAGCTGAGAGCAGAATCAACATCATCAGTCGTCATCGTAGTCCTCCTGGAATGCCGCATACACTTGATTGAATCCTGTTTTATGAACACCCAAAGTTCCGTTTACTAGTGACGGGGAGAGAGAGAGAGAGAGAGAGAGAGAGGGGTACCTGAATGATCTCGCGAATGCGGTACTCGACATCAGGAGCGAGAGTAAGACAAACGTCGGGAGACAAATTAGGAATACCAATACTTTGGGCGATCACCTCTATCCTTTCTGTCTCTATGATGCTCATTATCTTCTTCTTTCCTACTCTTGTTGTATGTTAACCAGCACTACAGCTCCTTCAGCCGTGATGTCTTCTTAAATTGTTTTATTTGGCTTATTGGATTTTGATTCCCATTTACCATATTTCGATTTTAATTTTTATTAATTTGCAGTTTAAATTCTTCAAACTCTGAATTTTATAAATTTTTTAAAATAATTTTTAGACAGGCAAAGTCTTGGATTTGGTACCGAACGGACCGACCGGAAGGTACCATATTAGTCAAAAAAAATACAAAATAATAGTATTTCGTAACGACCAGTGGTATTTACTGGAGTTGAAACTTTGCCTAATATCGATCAGTACGGGCTAGTACCGTAACGTTAAAAAAACTAGGGACTTAAATGCAAACAAAAAATAAATTGAATATAAATTGAAACACAAACGCAAGCAGTCGCAGTGGTCATGCACACGCCACATGTAGACGAGAAAGTAGTCGAAAGCTCATCCGATAATCGCTGCAATTGTTGGATCCCAAATTTTTTAATTATTTATTCAATTATTTATTTATTTTTTGAATTGAGTCCATTAATTTAGGGAGCATAAGTGGAAATTAGAATTTAGAATGAAAATGTTAGAATTTAATTAGAGTATAGTAAACTATTTAAATGGATTAAAGGAGTAAGTAGTCTTTTGATTAAATGACGAGGGGCAATTTTGGAAGAACAAGACAAAATGTTGTCTTGAATAAGAAAGAAAGAAGAGAAGAGAGCATCGTGAGAAGAGAGAAAGAAGAAAGAAAAAAACGTGGGGAAGAAAGAAAGAAGAAGAAGAAAACGTGGAAAGTTAGGAAGGAAGAAGATTTAGGCTAAGTTTAAGGTAAGTTCATCTTTCTTCTTGCTTGATAGAAAAACAAAGGGATTAGAGAGAGAAATGGGTTTGTGTTGTAAGAAAGAAAAGAAACCTTTTTGATTTTTCATGGATTTCTAAACTAGGTTTTGGTTTTTCTAATCTAGATAGACTATGGGTAGATTAAGTCTAAGCTAAGTTTAAGCTCAATTTTATTATTTTGATTATTGAAGTTTTATAAATTTTCCGTTTGAATTTGGGTTGAATGAGAATTTGGTTTGATTTAGGAAACCAAGAAAATCCTACCCAAAAGCAAGAGGAAAGGCACAATTGAATTTGGAATTTCAAGCATTTTAGGTAGGTAATGTGTTTATAGTTATTATGTAAATGAGCAAAATTTCTTGCCCATGTGTGTATGCTTAATTGCTTAATTGTGAATTGTTGTGATTATTGGAAAATGCATTATGATTGATTGTCATGTTATATTTGAAAGATATTATGACATTTTGCATAATCAAAAGAGAAAAAGCATAAGATGCATGAAAGTATGAATATATGAAGCATTAAAGCATAAACATGCAATGAAAGATATTGAGCATAAGAATTTGCTTGTGCTATTGGCAAGAGAGAAACCATTTCGTTCATCACGTGCACGTTGACCTTAAGCCTTCTCCCAACAGCCCATTTGTGGCATATGAGATCCTAAGGAATGGACTCATTTTGTTCATAATGTAAACTTCGGTTTCTCCATTTCGACTCATGGGACTCTGATTGAGCCCAAGTTTACATTATTAATTGTCTGCATTTTCATAATTGTTTAAGTACTTTATGACTCCTAATTGATGATTTTTGTGCTTAAATTGGTTCCTTATAGTGAGCTCATATGAATTGCAATTTGTTAGTAAAATTGTTGCAAATTGATATTAATTGCATCTTAATTTTTCTA
>JANIPN010000009.1:8463343-8488411 GCA_027478595.1 Erythroxylum anguifugum
GACTCTCAAGCCATTTGTTTGTGCATTTCATTTTTGAATTGTCAAGTATGATATATAATTGAGTGTTATGTTTTGATGCTTAAATGTTCATGATATGTTTATGTGATAGCATCCTTAACTATGAATCTTTGAGTTAGAATTGTTGATGATTGAATTGCTAGATTAAAGCAGATATAGATGTGTGTGTGTGCATGTGTGTGTGTGTGTGTGTATTTATGCTTGATTTGTGTGGCTCATTACCGATGGCTATAAATATATTAGCCACTGAGCTTTGTAGCTCAATCTATTATTTTCTCCTCAGGTGCAGAACAAGAAGATTGTTGATCCTTGCAAGACATTTGGCAATTCCAAGATAACTACACTTAGCAACTAAGTTAGTTCGACTATTATTTTTGGGTAGCTTTATAAGCATATCAATCATGAGCATCCATTGTATTTTGTATTAAGTTATTAATGTGTTTGTTGATATTTAACTAAAGCTAGGTTCAAACTCTATTTTGTTTTAGTAATGAGATTAAGAATTGAAGAAGTTTCTTGTGTATATGTTCATGTTTATCTTTTGGTTGCGTTGCCAATGGTTGTTGTGGGAAATTGTATGTGTATGTAAATTTAGTGCTGGATTGTTGGGTTCTGGGTTATGAATAGAAGGTTTCGCCACGGCGTAGGTGAGACTTTGGCCGCAGCGAACCTTTCCTGAAGAGTATTTTTGTTGGATTTTGGTAACTTCGCCTTGACAAAGCCAGACTTTTGTCGCGACATATTTGTCCCTAGAGGTTCTTGGATTTGATCTGGGAACTTCACCGCAGTGAATTTATCCCGAAAGGTACGTTCGCTCAACCGTGAACCTTCGCCACGACGAAGCTAGACTTTCTCCGCGGCGTATTTTTCCCGAAGGGTGCGTTCGCTCGACCTTAAGACTTCGCCGTGGCGAAGCCAGATGTTGACCACGGCGAACTTCTCTCGAAAGGTCCTTAGAAATGATTCCGTAGCTTCGTCGTGGTGAACCCGCCAAATGCTGATGCTGAAATTCTCTTTAAATTAAAGTTTTTAACTTTCCTCTCGCATAATTCTCACTCAACTGCCCCAATTGGTTGCCTTGGGATTAGTCACCAGACCTGGGCCCATCAGCAATACCGCCCACAATTGTTATGGCCCGCCCCTCAATAACTACTACAGCCCCCACCCACAGTCACCTGCAGCCTGCAGCTTGTAGCTTGCCCCTTTGCATCACTAGCCAGCTCTTTTCCTCTCCAATCGCAACCTATCACAACCCACAACTTCCATCTTCTCTCCTCCGCTAGTCACCACATGTTATAACCCATCAGTTGCTACTAGTCATCACTCTTTGGCCTCCTATATTATGTTGCACTGTTGTGTTCTAAAATTTCAGTATTGGGAGCCAAGGTTTCATTTTGCTATAGTGTGTGTGTAGAAATGTGGATCATTGGATTGAAGAATTGTGTGTGTGTAATTGGTTGTGTGTAGGCAGATGGATTTGTAAACTTGTGGATGGCTTGTAAAATGTGAATTGTGAATTTGTAATTATAGAACAACGAAATGAAAGTTTGAATTTATGTCATTCATAACAATTATCTTGGTGTTTACTTGGTAATTATAATTGATTGTATTTCTGACTTTTTGTGATGATTGAAAACTAGAATTTTGAATTGAATTATGAATTTGAGTTTGAGGTTATTCGTTTGTTGTTTGAAATTTAGAATTGAATAATGAATTTGAGTTTGAGGTTATTTATTTGTTGTTTGAAATTTGGAATTGAATTATGAATTTGAGATTGTTTTTGTCTTAAATTTGATATTGAGACATTTTAAATTTTGAATAAAATGTTAATCTTTATTATAAATTAGGTTATATATTATAAACTAAATTTGCACGCATCAAAATAGATTAGTTAATTTGTAGTTCAATTATATGATTAGTAATTATACAAATTGAACTATGGATGTTGTGATTTTATGTCTATAATTGGATTATTTAATCAACTAATCAATAATCATACAAAATAAGTTATAGTTAAAAGTTTATAGTTAAATTACATGATTACATAAATTGAATTATAGATGTGAATTTATAATTGAATTATGTAATAACACAAAATGAGTTGTAGTTGTGACTTGTGAGTTTATGATTGAATTATATAATCATACAAAATTGGCTATAGTTGTGAGTTTATTTTTGAATTATATAATCAGACAAAATAGTTTACAGTTGTGATCTTATGTTTGAATTATATAATCAAACAAAATGAGTTATATTTGTGAAGTTGTAGCAATCAATGTATATATTTAAAGTTTAGGTTTAGAAAGAAACATGACTTATTCAAAAACTACATTGATCTATTTCTTCATGTTTTACACTTTATTTTGATATGATGTTATTAAGCTAATTTTGATATATATATATATTCATTTATTTTTAAAAATAAATGGAAAGAAGTTTAAGTACTCCTGATAATTCAACCATTTCACGAAGATTCAATGATCTAGCTTGGGCTCACTTTCTAACAAACATTTGAAAGGTGGAGGAATTACTAGATTAAGGGAGCATTTAGCTAAGTTCAAAGGTGATATGAAGCCTTACTAAAAAGTGAGTCGTAATATAAAATGACAAATGAAGACTGCTTCAAGAGTATCGTATGAGAAAGAGAGAAGAAAAGGATTGAATTATAAAATTGGTAGTGAAAGTTCCTTTTTTGGTATTCAAGGTGATAGAGAGAATGTTAAAGGTGGTAATATTCCTACCCAACCATAAGGTAATGTTGTACTTAATGTTAGGAAAAGAAAAAGATAGGTGACAATTTTGTTTGCACCACAAACAACTCCTAAAGCTCAGCCTTCAATCTTTAATGCCTTAAAATCTAGAGAATTGACTCATAATGTGGATATTACAATGGCTAAATGGTGGTATGATTAAGGTATAACATTTAATGCTTCTCAGTCTTATCATTATTACCCTACAGTGGATGTTATTGCCTCTTACGGTCCAAGATACAAAGCTCCTTCAATTGAAGACTACATAGGTAAACTTTTAAGTAGTTCTTTTTATGAAATTAAAAGTTATGTGGATGAAAGAAGAATGACTTGGGCTACTTTTGGGTATTCAATCTTGTGTGATGGTTAGACAAATAAAATACATGAGCCTATTATTAAATTTTTGGTTTATTCTAGGACAATGTTTTTGAAATCTATTGATGCATCTAGCATCGTTAGGAATGTTGATACATTATTTGAAATATTTGATAAAGTTGTGAATGAAGTTTGACCATAAAATACTGTTCAGTTTATTGATGAGAATGATTCTGCTTATAAAGCGATTATAAGAAGATTATAAAGCAAGTATAATTTTTTTTGTTGAACTTTTCGTGTTACATGTTGCATTAACTTAATGTTGGAAAATATAAGAGATATAAGGTATTTTCCTATTATTGATGAGACTGTATAGAAAGAAAAGAAGGTGACGATGTTTGTAGCTAGGGCATTTTTGAATTCTAATGTCTATTTTAACCAAGTTTTGCAAAGGAAGTTAAAGTTAATAACAAAATGTTATTAACTATTACAATAATTGTTGCACTTGAGATGACACAAGATCTCCTAAGCTCATAAATGGAGATTTATAAAGATGTTTATGGTGATTTTGGGATGCCAATTGCTAATCATCAAAGAGAAAAACTTACTTTAGGTATATATTTTTTTCACTTTTGTTACTTATTTATAATGTTATTTTGATTTTATTTATAATTCTACTTTTGTTGTCTTATAATTGTTTGGTAGGACCAATTCAAAAGTGGTATTCCAGGATTGCAAAAGTTTGCAATTTAAATTCTAAGTAAATATGTGAGTACAACATAGTGTGAAAGGAATTGGAACACATTTGAATTCATACATTCTAAGAAAAAGAATAGATTGAAGCACAAAAGATTGTGACTTGGTCTTTGTTCTATACAATTTAAAGCTTCAAAAAAGCTATGTTATTATCATCATTAAGTTAGATATAATTTCTTATAATTTTTAATAATTTAATTTTATTGTTTATTAGAACTTTTAATAGAACAAGTAGCTTTATAGATCCAATTTGCATTAATAATATCGATCTTTGTCAAATTTGTTTTTAAGGAATCAAGTTTGATAGATGAGAGTGACTTGGAAGATAATCTTGAATGAAAAAGTATTAACATGTCATTTGGTGCAATGAATTTGAATGATGGTGATAATGGAGCCCCTCTCAATGATAAGAATTTTGTACCAAATGAGAATTGAGGTCAATGTAATTTGAACGGGTTTTTAATTGAATGAATTTTCAAGTTTTTGTTTAACCTCTTCTTTTAATTTCACTTATATCTAATGTATATGTTAAATTCTATACAAGCAATAAAATTGTAGATATTTTTGTTTCAAGTTTTACTTGTACTTGGTTCTTTGGCACAAACTCATGTTGTTAATTGTAATTGTTAAAGAGTTATAAATACTTATTATTCTTTTTATTTTATGTTTTGATGTAATTATTATTTATTATATAATAAAATTGTAATATTTTAAATACTTTGTATTGTTCTCATTTTCATATTTATATGATGATTAAATGATCTTTTTCATATTAATTATAGTTATTATTTATATATGAAATATGTGAAAATATTAATAAAAATAAATAAATTATTGTTATTTTAAATGTCTATCATTATGATTTTTGTAGATAGGTTTGATGTAAAATTATAAATTATATTGAACAATTTATTGAAATACTATTTTTGCAATTTAAAAAAATGTAAGGACTATTTTATAAATTTAAAAAATTACCTGAAATTATATTTAGTATTGACCAGTACCAGCATAGTACCATATTGGAACCAAATTCGATACTAGTACTAGTGTGGTATTCATAACATTGATTGTTGGTATATGTCATGGGTAAAATTGTTTTAGTATTAAGATCCATTTATTAGAAACTCAAAGAAAGAATTTCCTTTTTTAACAAAGCAAAAGAATTACTCATCTTATTCACCGTTTAAGTAAAAATTCATAATTGTAAAATTCATGTGTAATGTTTTTAGAATAAAAAGAAAACATTATTTGAAAAGAATAAATGAAACAAGTTTCCATCAACTCCTCTAAGAAACCCAACTTGATTGGACAAAAGCTGAACTAGTTGTAAGGAGTTCAAATAGACATTCCAAAGTTACCAATAAGGAACATATCTCTTAATGTTCAGTTTTCAAGCACCATAGGCATTATGATTAGAATGTAGCCTCCAATTAAAGATCATTTGAGCAATGCAAATTTTGTGGATGTACTGAATTATTAAAAAGCATCTGAGTTTTTTTTTAGTCATACTCATGAGAAGGAAGTTCCTCTCCAAAGCTTGATTATAAAACATTCTCTCTCTCTTTTTTTTTGGTAGTAAATGCAATTTATATGTGATTTATTACATGTACAAAGTTAAAAGTTTTATTTATTATTAATTTCATGAAAATTGTTGAGAAAATGACTTTTAAACTAGCAAGTTTTTAGAGGATATTATGAGTTAAAAATAAAGGTAAAAGACACTCATTTTAATATATTCTCATGAATTCTATTAAATTTTCATTAATTTAAAAATTTTCACAAAAATTTTCATATTTATTAAATAATTTTGTAGAATCTCCTTCATAAACCAATTTTTTATTAAAAATGCTGAAAAAGTACACATATGACAAATTTTCTTTACATATACATTTATATCATAGCTGGTGCCTAGAAATTAATAAATTATATGAGTGATATTCACCAAAAATATTGATTTGTTGACCCATCATATTTATTTAGGGATAACAAATTCATAAGTGTCAAACTTTTCAAGATTTTTTCAGTTTAGTGCCACATTTTTCAATTAGGTGATTGACCTTTCAAGACTCGTTTTACTCGTATCAAAATGTTAATTCTGTTTTTTTTTTACTGATATGGCTAATAAAGTAATTTTTAAGTTGACATTTAGATATCCATATGGCAATAGTAATTAAACAAGTAGACACTATGTAGGTTAACCTATAATCCAACTTAACCTATGACCCATAACCCAATACCCACTTCCTCAAAATCTAAACCATAAATTATGTCTTTCGAAACTTCCAATTCTTGCTTTTTTACATCATTTTCAATCCTATTACTTTAGATTAAATATTAGTGAAACTAACTAATAAGAGTTCTCCAAAAGATTCCCATCACATTTGCCTCATTAAGAATCTCGTCTATGGAGGATGCTCTTCCATAAGTAATTGGTTGTTCACCATTAACTTTAAGTATTTAAGCATAAAATATTACATAAATCATGCCGTTTTAAGCAAAGTTTGTTTTAGAACTCATCAATTTTAATAGATCCAAAGTTTTTTTTTGAAATATGAATGAAAATAATATTAATCTAGTAAAAGCTACTTCACACCATTACAATGATTCTTGTTAATCATCTATAAAAAACCACCTCATATGGAACTGTTACAAAATAAATAATTACAGCAGTAAAAAAAATTAAATTAACCAGCGCTTTCTCACTCCTTGACTAATTGAATCTTGTTTATGATTGGCAATGAAAACTGCTCGAATCCAATTCATAATCTGGTCTGCTAGCTGGTGTTTTCCTTCTTCAACTACTTTATAGATTCTCTTGTTCCTTTCTCTCCATATGGAATACAAGACCATATTAAATGTTGTCTTGATGAGCAAACTATCCACTTTACCCTACTTAGTATACCTTATGATCATATCTAAAGTCTCCTGCCACTTAAATGTGTAATTAGCTAGTTGTAACATAACCATGATTCTGATCCAAATTACTTTGGTGTAACTACATTCAAATTATAAATGATTTATGCCCTTATTAATATGCTTACACAAGACATATATAGGATCATATGTCCCAAACCATCTATCTTTGGTTCTGAGTTTATTTCTAATCACTAGGCAGGTGACCATTGTAGCTTTAGGATTTAAAGATTACTTCCGCACCAATTCAAACAAAGATATATTTTCCACATCAAGTATAAGATGATAGGATTTGTTATCAAACATACCTTTGGAATTTAAATTCTAGATGATGCTATCTGACCTCAACCCTTCAGGGAGACTTGACAAATACTCTGCAAATACGTAAAAAAAACCTCTAAAGTTGCCACCCAACTGCCGTTGTGGAATAATGATGAGACTCTAACATTAATAGGAATTCTGTTTCTAAGGTGAGCAATTGTTGCTTTATGGAAGAGTGGACTATAATTGGCGCAATTATCATACCAAAACTATATGTCCTCACCATCTCCTAACTGATGATTGATATGAGGATAAATCATTTATCTCAAACTGAGAATATGGTTGAATATCCATGAATAATCTATAGAATTATCCAGCTGCCAAAAACTCTTATCTTTCAAATGATACTCATGGATCCATTTAATCTATAGTGCTTTGCGATCGATGAATATTCTCCATATTTGTTTACAAAGTAAAACTTTTTGCATTTGTGAAATTGAGATGATCCCCAATCCTCCTTGCCTCTTTAGGATATTGATTTCACACCAGTTCACTTTGGCTTGCTTACAATTATCTATTTTCCTAGACCACAAGAAGGCTTTTAACACTCTATCAATTTCCTTAATGACTCTCCTCGAAAAACCCATATAGGTAGCCCAATGGATGTGCATACTACTCAATACTGAATTAATGAGAGTAACTCTAGCTGCTAGGGATAAAAACTTATGTTGCCATGCATTAATTCTTTCTTTAAGTTTCTCAATCAAAGGAATGAAATCAGAAAATTTAGGCTTATTGGAGTTAATGGGGATTCCCAAGTATTTCAATGGAAGATATTGTAAGGAGAAACCAGCCATTCTACTGATCTGTTCTTGGTTTCTAACATCCGAAGAGATATATAAACCAATTTTTACCACATTCACTTGAAGTCCAAATCAATATGAGAAGATCTGCAGCATGTGTAACAACATTCTGATTGTATGATCATCTGCTCTACCAAGAAGGGTTAAGTCTTCGACGTAGATTAAATGAGATAGTTTAATGGATTTACATTTGTGATGATACTGAAATTTGCCATTGCAATCCACCAATCTCGTGATAAGGCTGGAAACTCCTTCCGTCACTAAGGTAAATAAGTAAGGGGAGAGGGGATCCCTTAATGTATTCCTCTAGCATTAGTAAAAGGTTGTGTTGGAACACCATTCACAAGTATACTATAGGAGGTGGCTTGGAGCCATTGAACAACCTAAAATTTGAAAATTAATGGCAAACCAATAGTTTCTAAACATTCTTGCAAATAATGCTAACTGATAGTGTCATAAGCCTTGAAAAAATCAATCTTTAACAAACAACTTTTAATATTCTTATTGGAACTATTCCCCCAAAAGCTCTTGTAAAAGGGGTATGTTGTCACCAATAATTCTACCAGCTAAGAAAGCCCCTTAAGCTATGATAATTACTTATGTCAGAACAATTTTCAATCTTGTAGCAAGCAGCTTTGTGACAATGCGTCTTAACGCTAGTGAAAATAAACAAGACTACTACTATACTATAGTAGTGGTGAGTTTAGGTCGATCTCACAGGGAGTGTATGTAAAGTTGTTGAAATGAAATTAATCAATGTTTAGGTTTTGAGGGCCTTTTTGATTTCAAAAAAATAAGAAAAAAATAAAGCTAAACTAACTAATAAAAGCAATTTAAAGAAAACATGTGAAAAATGATAAAAATGGGAAATTCGATAGAGACCTGGTTCTTTAGTTCAATATCGGCCTACACCCTAATTAACTATATTTTAATGATTTTTCATTCTCAAACCTCTCCTAGTAACTGTTAATCGTGGGTTAATAATTACCCGAGTTTTCTCTTAGGTAGTATTTAATTAAGATACGATCATTAATTAAACCTAACTACCAATTAACCTAGAATATAGTCTCTAGATTCAATTAGGCAGTAGCATTATGAATTAGAAAAGCCGATTAATCATGGCAACAACCGCATACGATGCCTCATTTAACACATGTTATATTATCCCTAATGATTACGAATCATTAGTCTCTACACATGAATTTCAAATATAACCATTACAGATTATATCAAAATTCTAGTAATGGGTTTGTAAGTAAATGATTAAATGAACACATTAAAATCATCTTTTCACAATACCCAAATCCATACACATCAAATAACACAAACAACTTCTAAAGAGAGAGAAATAACCAAAATAGTGAAGGAATGCTTAACCCGATTGTCGGCATCAATGTTGCCTTCGAACCGGAGTTACGGAGCTACCCCTCCATGGGTCTCCCAAAAATTGCTTCAGCCCCCATTTTCATCCTTATATCTGAAGAACCCCCTTTACTCTCGCTACCGTGTTCTTTTTTTTTTCCCTAAAACCCATACCTCCAAAACATAAAACCTCGTTGCTATCTACGATTTCATTCTTTGGCCACTATGTATGTTTAGCTTCTACTCAACGACAACATCTTGCTCCTTGCTTCCCAGTGTCTGCATGCTGTGTTTTGTTTTAACATCCCTAGCAGATGTTGCATTTTTCTTACTTATTGCTCCCAACACTAATGTGTCGTTTTATCTCTTGACTATCCACCTGCTGCAGCGTTTTCTTCATAGAATGTTTTCATATTGTGCTTCATGCTTCTAGCCTACTTGTCTGTGCGTCTTAGTGTTTTATCCCAGCAACTACCGTTTTCTTCTCACCTTGGTGCCATTTTGTTGCTGTTCATCATCCGTTAAATTCACATTCTTGCATAACTTGCACATCTTTCTACTTCCTTATTTTTGCATCTGCATGTTGTGAGCAACTTGGATTCTTCTTCTTTGTGTTTTCTTTTTTCTTGTCTTTCAATTTTCTTCTCCTTGCTCCATAAAGACAAGTGAGTATTAATCTTTGGAAAACAACCCAAATATCGTGCTTTCAACTCACTTTAGCTCCTTTACTTCCAAAATTGTGCCTAAAATCATATATGAGTCAAAGTGAGTATTTTAAGCAATTTCATATCATTAATTGCTAAGTGTTATGAAATAATTATACAATCAATTAAGCATATGTCAATTTTCCCACATTTAGCTTTTGGTCATCCTCAGAGAAAACATTAAGATTAAGCTTATAGATCTAAAATATTGACTCATTTTTCTTATGTTCCAAGAATACAAAATCATAAATAAAGATAAATGACTTTCAAAAATCATAGCAAGAACTTAACATTCCAAGATTTTATTCATCATCAATCAACATTCAATACCTTTAGAAACTGAGCAATTTAATGATAGACTTGGAAAATGTGTTTAAACAAGATATGTTCATGGGTACACTCAACAACATTCATGATCATGCCATTCCACAAATTTATATATCATTTCATTTCTCCACCACTAAGGTTCACATGCAAAATCAAGAATCAAAGGGCTTTTCAAGGTTGTAATATAGGTAAAGGTAAGGTGAGATGTATTTGGGTAAAGTAGTGTGAAAGTCATCAAAGCTAGTGAAATAAAAGTAACATTCAATATATTATCAAGTGCACAAGTTAACATTTATACAAAACTGGGTACTATCATCTATAATGAATGCAACAATTATATTTCATAACTCAATTCAGCTCTTACACACAAACCACATGAAGGGTATACCAATCCGAAGGGATCACTCATACAATTCACGAAAATCCATTGAAACTACAAAGAGTGAACCTTCCAAGCCAACATCTATCTTATATTCAACATACGTAAATAACACATTCATTACAACTTTAGTAGGAAAGACTAATTACTAACCTTGATGGTATGAAAAAGATTAAATTTGTGCAGGAGTTGCATGCTAAAGTTAAAGCCAATATTGAGAGAAATGAATAGCCAATATTGTGCAGGAGTTGCATGCAAAGGAAGCCAATAAAGGCCGGAGGCGTGTTATATTTGAACCTAATGATTGGGTTTGGGTGCACTTGAGAAAAGAGAGGTTTTCATAACAAAGGAAATCTAAGCTACAGCCAAGAGGAGATGTCCCCTTTCAAGTTTTAGAAAGGATTAATGATAATGCTTATAAAAATCAATTTGTTTAGCTTCTATAGTAATGTTAGTGCTACATTCAATGTATCTGACTTATCCCCCTTTGATGCTGCAGATTCGAGGATGAATCCTTTAGAGGAGGCAGGGAATGGTGGAGAACCATGGGCATGTGAAAGACAAGAAGAGAAGCATACATGGTGTGATCCATCTCAAGGAAGCGTAGGACATGACTTGCATGGACATGAGATTGCAAAAGGAGGCTTAAGAGCTGAAATAGATTAGATTTGAAGTCTGAATGTGCAAGGCAAGGGGTTGAATGAAATTCCCATATCAAAGGCCCAACATTCAAGTCTAATGTTCCTAAAGATTCATTACAAGATGTTGGATGCCCAATGATAAGAGCTAGGGCCAAAGTAACTAAGCAAGCATTGAATTGTTCAATCCAAGACCTTCATGAGATAGAACCCATGTTACTGAGTCATATTTCATCTCATAAAGGTCCATAAGACATTGTCTTACTCCTTGAAGCCCAACATGAAGCGTCCAAAGGCCCACATAGAGTCCAATTGGGAGAACTCACTTAAAATATCACGTGAAAACCATGTGCCACTTAAAAATAAAGAGAAGGATGTGATCTATAAGGTCTAATATGTTCAAATCATGTTTTAATTAGTTTCCTTTTTTGTTTTCCTTGAAATAAGGTCATCTAGTCAACACCTTTCTAAGTTTATTTTATTTCCTTTTAGGGGTTGATTTGTTTCCTTTTATTTAGTTTCTTCCTTAGGACATTAATTTAGGAAGTTTTTCCTATAAATAGGCACCCTCTATGTACTTTCAAAGGTATTTTTCATTCCGAAATAATATTTAGTATTATTGAGAGCATTCTTGCTTTCTTTTTATTCTTTGAGAATACTTAACTTATCAAAGTGGTGGTCTTCCTTTGTGGCGTCTCAAGGTTAGAGTTTTAAGAGACAAGTCCTATTAGGGTTCTTTCCATTGACCAACATTCTTCTTAGGGTTCTAAGAGACAAGTTCTCTTAGGGTTCTTTCCATTGACCAACATTCTTCTATCCCTCTTTTCTTTTAGTATTCTATTTCTATCATTTCAATTTTGTTTCTTGTGCTTCCATGTGTGTTTGATTCTAGCCGTTCCTAGGCATAGCTCCATCTTGTTGAAGGTTCTCTAGGACGAGTTCCTATTAGGTCTCGCATCAAATAAGGGTAACCTTGAACAAATATTCATGGATTTTAGGTACGAAGTTAGGAATGATAATGGAACTTTTGTGTTCTATCTCAAAATAGCATTTATATTGGTGACATCTAACTCATTTTTCAAGAAAAATGAGGAGCATTTGGTGACTTTTAAGAGCATAACCATAAAAATTCAAATTGAGTACTCCTTTATAAGAAGGGGCGATCGGCCTAGTTATATGGATTACAAGGAAATACCTAACGCTTAGTTTTTAACTTAGCATAGATTATTGGTTATGGATCTTAAATTAAGAGTTAGAGGAAGAAGAGAAGTCTTAGGAGGTGTACCAAAGTCAGATAGTGGAATCTGAAAGGGGATACAGTGGAACAATATAAGAACAGAGTAATATCTAGAGAAGAATGGAAATTGGAAGGAGATACTAACTAAATGTGGGAGAGAGTTGCAACTCTTTTAAGGAATACAAGTAAAGAGATATAGGGTGTTTCTAAAGGGATTAGGGGTAATAAGATGGAGTATTGATGGTGGAATGAAGATGTATAAGAAAAGGTTAAGATCAAGAAGAGTGTTTATTAAGTTTTATTGGATAACACCACAGAGATAGAGAGAGTAGTTAATAGAGAAAGTTATAAACTGGCAAAGAAAAAGGCGAAAAAGATAATCTCAAAAGCTAAAAGCAAAGGTTATGAAAAATTATACCAATAATTAGAAATTAAAGATGGAGAAAATGATATATTTAAGTTGGTGACAGCTAGGGAACAAAAAGCAAGAGACTTAGAACAAGTTTGTTGTGTAAAAATGCAGTAAGGTAGGTGCTTATGGATGAAAATGACATCAAGAAAAGATGGCAGAGATATTTCTATAGCTTTTTTAATAAAGTCATAAAGGACAACATCTCTTCAGGAGATCTTAACATGTTTGAGAGGTATCGTAACTTTACTTGTTGTTGGCAGATTACAGTTGTATTAACTATAGAGGCATCTAATTACTTAGTTACACTATGAAGTTATAGGAAAAGATGATTGAGAAGAGAATGAGAAGGGATTCACCTATCACGGAGAAGCAGATTGTCTTCATGCTAAGAAGGTCCACAATAGAAGCGTTACATCTCCTTAGAAGATTAATGGAATATTATAGGGAAAGATAGCATAACCTACTAAAGGAAATCATGTGGAAGTGTTTAAAAGTTAAGAGAGTTCATATGAATTATATACGGGTGCAAAAACTTGAGTAAGGACGATAGGAGAAGATATATAACTTTTTTATTGATATTGAGCTACATCCAGGCTCCTCATTAAGCCCTTTTTTGTTTACATTAATGATACGTGAGCTCATCAAGAATATCCAAAGAGATGTGCCTTAGTGTATGTTGTTTGTAGATGACATTATTTTAGTGGATGAGACAAAAGAAGGTGTCAATATCAAGATAGAATTTTGAAGGGATATGTTAGAGTGAATTGGCCTTAAATTGAGTAGGACTGAGATTAAGTATTTAGAGTATAACTTTTTGGGTCATAAGGTGGCTTCCGATGTGGAGGTAAAGATTGGTTCATAAGTTATACCATAGAAAAAGTGTTTTAAATATCTAGGATCTATCATTCAAAGCAATGGAGAGACCGATGAAGACATAGTTCATCGTATCAAAACAGAGTGGCTTAAATGAGAAGTGTATTAAAAGTTTTATATGACAAGAAGATTTCACTTAAGCTTGAAGATAAATTCTATTATTTTACTGATTAGGCCTGATTAGGTCGGCCATGTTCTATAGGGCGGATTGTTGATCCATCAAACAAGTGCATAGTCATAAGTTAATGGTAGCAGAGATGAGGATGTTTTGTTAGATATGCAATCTTACTAAAAGAGGTAAGGTCAGGAATATAATGGTAAGAGACAAATTAAAGATGGCTGATATTAATGAAAAATTAAGAGAGACAAAGTTTAGGTGGTTCAGACATATTAAGAGGAGATACCCTAACGTTCCAATAAGAATATGTGAGAAAATTGTACTTAAAGACTGTAAGAGGAAAACTAAGAAGAATTAAGGTTAGGTGATTTAGAATGATATAGTTCTACTAGAACTTCTAAAGACATGACTTTTAATAGAAAACTCTGACATACTAAGATACAAGTAAAGTATCTTACATAGAAAATCTTTCTCTTTCTCTTAGATCTTTAAATATTTTCTTTCGAGTCTTATGTCCTATATTTAGCCTAAATATTTAATATGTAGTACTTCCCTCTTAGTTACTTAACTTAAACATTTCCTTATTTAGCTTAAATATTTTATCGTAATGACTTATTTGATTGATTGATTTGTCTCTTTTCTTGATTGTATATTTATTTAACTATTTTATCTTTTATTTTATTTTTAATTATTGTTATTTTAATATGTTTATATATACATATATTCATATTGGTTTATAAAAACAACTTTTCTACTAAATATGGGTAAGACTGCGTATTTCTAAATTTTTTCATACCCTACTTTTCAGCGAGATTTCTCACTTAGATGTTATTGTTGTTAGTCGAAAGAAAAAAAGAAGGTACGGATTGTTTTGATAATATATTTTATTAATGTTATTTGGAATCCGCAATAACACTGGTAAGATCCACTACAAAATAAAAAATAAAAAAGTTAATAATTAACTGCTAGAATTTTAATGAGATTAAAAATTTTATCTATTTTCTTTCTTTTTTATGTTTTGTGTTTGATGTTTTACCTTTGGCAAACTAATGTACCTTTTGTTTTCTTGTAACAATGTCGCACAAAACAAAAAAAAAATCACACCATATTACCGTATGATGATTAAGTTTCTAACTGAAATTCAGTTACAATGATAAAGAACAAAAGGAGCTGACGGCGATGCTTGCGTCCCCAGCCACCAATCGCCATGGATTGACGCTGAAAAGAAGATAAACGAAGAGCCAAGAAGCAAACCCCATTTCACGGTTTTCACCTACTTCCAAAAGTTCCAACTTTGCTACGTTTCGTTGTCTCTCCCTCTCTGGGCCTCTGCAAAAAGAAGAAAATCCCTCAATCCTGAATTTTGCAGGCCCAGTTCCCAGAGATGGCACCGATTCTACTCCTTTTCTTTCTATCTTCTCTTCTTATTCCGTCTGGTACCAAAAGCCTCCAACCTACGCCGTACCTAATACAACTTCAGCAAAGACAGCATCAGCAGCAAAAACAACAAGCATTTACTTCTATTTTCATATCCCAAAATGGCATTGACTTTCTCAAGAATTACCTTGTCAGCAAGGCCATTTCTTCAATCGTACCACTCAAGTTGCCCATCATTCAGAGAACTGCCAAAATCCCTTTTTTGGGTAGTGTTCGTATGGTGCTTTCCAACATCACTATTGACAATATCGACGTTCCTTCGTCGTTTGTCAAGCTTGGAGACACCGGTGTTGCTGTTATTTCATCTGGGACTACTTGCAATTTGACCATGAATTGGTTTTATGAGTATAGTACTTGGGTCCTGCCTGTGGATATCAGCGATAGCGGCCATGCTTCGGTTCAGGTATAAACTCGTGCCCAGGATTGCTATTCAACGGTTATTCAAGGTGGACGTGGAATTGTTATTGTCCTATGAAAAGTTTAATCCATCTTGATTTTTCAGTATCAGTTTCCGGTATGTCATGTAATGGGTGGTTACTTATGCTGATTAAATGCAATTCAAGTGTAATACCTCTTACTTGTGTCTCCTCTGCTCTTATCTGCTTATATTCTGTGCCTTTAACAAAAAGAAATTGATGAGTGCTGCTTCTGGCAAGGTTGAAGGCATGGAGCTTGGACTTACAGTTGGCTTGCAGAACCAGGAAGGATCCCTAAAGCTGTCACTAATGGACTGTGGTTGTTATGTTAGAGATATCTTTATTAATTTGGAGGGAGGAACATCTTGGCTCTATCAAGGGTATGTATCCTTAACGTGGAGCTGCCATTTGATCAACAAGCATTGTGCATCACTGTTACATTTTGCTTCACGAGTGCCAATGTTTTCCACTTCACCTGCCCGAAACTTTCCATATTTAAATCTTTAGTGAAGTCCAATTCATTATGCTTTATAACACCTAAAATTGATTAACCTTTGCGTTTACGCCAATTGTGCTTCGCTGATTCCATCCACTGAAACTTAATTTTATTTATCTACTTAAAAATTGAAATTAAATTTATTCATTCTGGCTTAATGTTTTTTGACCTGCACTGTTGTCGTTGTTGATTATCGAGTCCTCTTTCTGAATTATAGAGTTTCTTTTTAACAATTTGCAGTCAGGGCTATCTTTGAAATTCACAATTCCTTGGTTATAATGAGATCCACAAGTTATCAACCTGGAAATTGGTACTACCTGTTGAAGATTGGGGTCAAGATAATTATTGGTGCATATTAACTTCTATAGATTGTACTAATGTTGGCTAAAGAGATTTGGAATATGTACCTTTTGCTTCAAGGCCAAGAAAATTGAATTGTTGTAAGCTCAGTCTGCCATGGAATAAATCTTTGCAACATGACTAAAACATCAGTTAATGCATCTCATTCAATCAGGAATATGCGACCCATTTGTGGTCTGTAAATGGGACCCTTATAGTAGGGGATGGACTAGACTTGATATTAATGGTATCCCTGGTCATGACTGCTTATGGGAACAAGATGCCCCATCCCTATGTCCTGCCTTATAAGCTATTACTGATTTACTATTATAAGAAAAGCACACTGCATTTGTGGATAGATGTGCAATCTATGTAATATTAAATGTAATGAGCAACTACGGGAATACTAATTTGAGAAATGGCCCACATTTCTTAAGAAAATTCCTGGGGTTGTAGGATAATCTTCCCCAAAACAAATTCATTTACTCTTTGATTAATTTCCTCGTCTATGAATCTATTTTCATATTGTTACTTATTGCTATGCTTCAGGATGATAGATGCGTTTGAAGATCAAATAAGGTCTACAGTAGAAAATACTATCACCAAGAAACTTGGAGAAGGGATCCTAAAGCTTGACTCCTTTATGCAAGCTCTGCCAAAGGAAATTCCAGTGGATGATTATGCTTCTATAAATGTCACTTTTGTGAATGATCCATCCCTGAGTAACTATTCCATTGCTTTTGACATCAATGGCTTATTTGCTGCCAGGAAAAAGGATCCAATCTCCATTTACTACCATCAAAGTTTGCAACCTCCCATTTCCTGCATTGATTCATCTAAAATGCTAGGAATTTCACTAGATCAAGCTGTTTTTGAGTCTGCTTCGTCCTTGTATTATGATGTAAGTTGATGAACTTAGCTTAGCTATGATTTTTGCACTTACTAGCTGGACTCCACAGATTGAAAATCTATGATGAATCCTTGTTCAGATATTTTTTTTCCTTTACTGTAAATTTTATATTTTCTTACTTGGGAGAACTGTGGTCTACAGGATAAATGATTATATTGGGAGAACTGTGGTCTACAGGATAAATGATTATAGTTTCAACCAATATCATCTGATAAAACCAGACTATCCTCTCTTTTCTTGTGAGTGCATTTGTTGGCTTTCTGCAGCCTAAAATACTAAGAAGCTTCATAATTTTTGTGTGAAAGTCCAACTTCGAACTTCACAGACGCATGCTACTAGGATTCTTCGAAATCAAGTTTTGAAATACTAAAATAGAGAATTTCTTCAAGTTCTTGGTTTCTTAGCATTATCTGTGTTGTTCCTTTTTTATGTTAGGCAAACTTTATGCAATGGATCGTGGATAAAATACCGGATCAGTCTCTCTTAAACACTGCTGGATGGAGGTTTTTTATTCCCCAACTGTACAAGAAATATCCAAACGATGACATGAACCTGAATGTCTCTTTATCTTCTCCTCCGGTGATAAAGATCCTAGAGCACGGCATTGATGCCACTGTATATGCAAACTTGATACTTGATGTTTTGCAAGAGGACCAAGTGATACCAGTTGCATGCATTTCATTGGTAAGTTTGTTGATAAAGTTGCATATTTTTTTCAGTCCTGTGTATCCAGCAACTTCCTTTTTCTTTTTAATTTCTTTGAAAAAATTCTGCATGTGATTTAGCATCACTGAACTTATAGATGTGCTTGCTTTATTCCTTTGCTTGATCTGTCAGAATAAGTGTCTTCTTTTGGAATTTTCAGTTGATAATCTGATAACGTTTTTGAGGTTTTTGTTTTCACTATAAATATTTGAGGAGGGATAGTTGTGGTACTTTGCAGACTGCAGCTCTAGAAACTTTTGTTGGCAAATGCTTTATTCTGCTGACTGCATCTCAAGCTAGCCATGAGGGAATACATATGATTGGACTGTTGCCATTAAAACATTCTGCCTATAATAACTATGTCTGAGTAATAGATTTTTTTCAATAAGTTGATCCAATTCAATGAACATATAACTGTGGCAAGAATAGCTGAAGTTGCTGTACTGTAGTTATGTAGTATGACTTCACTGGCTAATTGCGTGCTGGATGTTTTAGCCTCTGAAATCAAGTGTTATTTTGTGATAAGATGGAAACAAGTTTTGTGCTTTCCTGTGAAGAAAATGTAGCAGCTGGCTCTGTTTCTAGGTTCTTACAACATTTATGTGTTTAGTTATTCATTCATCATGAAGGTCACATCTTGCCTTATTTATCATTTCTGGGTTCTCCCAAATACCCTCTGCAGGTTTCATTCTCCTTTCACTTTTCTTTTTCTGATCAACTCGGAGTGAGAGAATAAAGGGTAACCTTAAATCTCCTGTAGAACAGTCATCCTTATATCGTAATGTTTGTAGAATATAAACATTCAGAAAAGGACCCTGACACAGGATAGTTCCAAAGCAGCAAATGTTCTTGTATTTATTTTTCTTCTATTGATGCTTTTTATAAACTTATCTTACTGTTACCGTAGCCAATGAGTTGCAATCATTGCTTTACCTGTGACTCATTTGCAGTAGGATTATCAGCAAGATTCATGCTTTGCTTTGTGTTCCCAATCCCAGGTGATGGGTATGTCAGGTTCTGTTAAAATATCGGGAAACAAATTTGGCGGCAACGTACAATTAAATGACTTCTCATTGTCTTTGAAGTGGAGCAATATTGGCAGGCTTCGGTTATATCTGATTCAGGCACTTCTTGGCTAAGCTCTTTTTCATTACTTCCCCAAATTAAGTACATGTTTAATGATTACATGTCTTTTCTCATCTTGCAGCCAGTCTTGTGGACAATTATCCAAACTGTTTTCTTGCCATACGTAAATGCACACCTGGGTCAGGGTTTCCCTTTGCCCATCGTTCAAGGTTTCACTCTTCAAAATGCTGAAAGTGTCTTCTCTAGTTCAAAAATTACGATTTGCGGGGATGTAAATGTTACTGCCTGAATTTAATCAATCTCTGTTCTGGATCTACCACTCTTATTGAAATAGATGCCTGCCTTTTGTACAGGGCTGTTTGACATGCCCCAGGTGTCTATCTTCTGTTGAAATTTTACCGTGATTAAATAACGGGCGCAGCGGAAAATAAAAATTTTACAAATTACGAGCAGATCCTGATAATTGAATAAATTTAAATAAAATATAAAATGATTTAGAAATTGTAACTTGTTCGTTTTTTTGTTGAAAAATCTTTGAAACTTTTCCGATTGATCAATTACGAGCTATTCAAGTGTCTAGATTCTGATGGTATTTACATAACAATTTTTAAACTGATTTGAGGGAAAGAAGACAAAAGTGTTAGCTTCTAAAAAGTTCTCCCCTTTAAATAGAAAAAAATCATGAGTCTTTTATTAAAACTAAATATCTTTAATTATAATTAAATTCAAATTATAATTATAATTAATTTAAATTTTGATCCTCAAAATTTCTCAAACTTTATAATTAAGTCTAACTTAATTAAATTGATTTTCTTTCACAAATTGCTCTTTAATGTGTGACCTATTAGGTTCTTAATAAATTGGTAATGATTATAAATTATAGTTCTAATTCACAATTAGAATTTGATAAATTAAAATTTCTTTTAATTTATTTTTGATTCTCCAATTAAATAATTTATAATCATAAATCATGATTGATATGTAATAACATGTCATGATTACCTAAGTATCAGGAATATCAAAGTGATTGACTTAACCTATCCATGTATGACTATAATGTATAATTTAATCCTTTCGTCATTCAATATTCTAATTAGATATAGTATGGATACAGTGTCTACTTTTATCATCTAATCATGCTTGTTCTTACTAATTAATAATTAATTTATAATTGAAATTCTCTTGAAATATGAATTCTTTCCGATATTTGTGATTGATTTTTAAGAGGTGGTACATAGTCTAGGAAAATTCAAGTTTGGGATTTAACATCCTAAAATCCTGTTCCTTTTTGTCCTTTTAGATCCTCTAACACTCTTTTCAACATTAGTTTTTGGTTCATCAACCTAATATAATGGGTTCCAAAGCCTTTTTCCTTCTTATTATTACATATTTTAAACTATTTTACCTTTGCATTTTTTTTGCCCCTTATCATTACCCTTCCTTAGAAAGCTTTTCATCATTGCTTTAATATTCTTAGAGATGCTTGCAGGAAGTCAGATGTGAGAACTTTAGTATATATGTAGATTATTAAATATGGATTTAATGAGACCCTGATAGCTAAAGATAAGCATTGTGAACTCTAATAAGCAATTATAAGATTCAATCTCTCTATTAGAGGTTTCAGAACAGTGTAGGAAGGTTTCTTAGTAGCAATAGGGACTCCTAAATAGGTAATTGGAAGCTTGGTAGCCTTTATGCCTGATTTCTTCCAACCACCTAAGTTATATATCCTATAATGGAGTTAGGGTTTATCTTGAAGAATATGATAGGTCATCTGTGAATGAGAGATATGTAAATTTTACTTCTTTGCTTCTGAAGTGATACTTGAATTGGTTGTCCTTGCAGTTCATTCCTTTAACTAGCCTCACCATTATCTCAATAACTAGGGTGATAAAGGGCCTCCTTGTCCTTGACCTTTAACTCCATTAATTAGCTTGGATGGTTCCCTATTGATGAGTACTCTATAGGATAAAATTGAGTAGCACTACGTGATCTAATGAAAGAATTGAGTGGGAAAGTTTAGAGCTGCAAAATGTTATTTAAGAAATTCTAATCCATTAAGTTAGAAGCCTTTTGGAAATCTATTGTCAATGCATAATTTTTTGGGAGGTTTTCCTTGAGTAATTCTTAGACAAATCTTGGGCTAACAAAATATTATCCTCTATGGGTCTCCCTTGGATATAAGCACCTTGGGATGAGTCTATAATGTTGCATAACACAAGTTGTAGCCTTTCAACTAGAATTTGAGCTATAAATTTATACGTGAAGTTACAACAAGATATATCTATGTACTATTTGATAAGGTTAAAGGCATGTGTCTTTGGTATAAGAGTGATGCATGTTTTGTCAATTTCCTTTAGCAATTTTCCTTTTTGGAAGAACTCTTGTGCTGCATTTGTTACTAGATTGCTCATGTGATTCTAGGTTTTCTAAAATAAAATTCCCATTGTATCCATCTAGCCCTAGCGCTTTATGTGGATTCATGGGAAATAGTGCTTTTTCTACATCAACTGCCTCAATAGGATTGAGTAGGGATTCCATCAAGTGCACAGGCAATTGCTCTCCTATGATTTATTGAATGATGTTTATTGTGGAGGTAATTACAAACCTTATTCCTAGTGAATTAGAGAAGAACCTGATTACTTCTTATATTCCTTCTTTAAAAGTTATAATTTCCCATTTTCTTTTTGCAAGGATCATATCTTATTGTTATTCCTCCTTATTTGGATAGATTTATGAAAGAATTGGGTATTCCTCTCTCCCTAGTTTATCCAAAGGACTCTAACTCTCTATTTGAGGAGTGGCAGCTTAATTTTTAGCATATGGTTATAAAAATTTAGGGCCAACGTTTCCTTCTCCTACAGTTCCTTGTAACTTGGATCTTTATACAATAATTCTTACACTTTCTCAAGCTTTTCCTTAGCTTAATCCACTACTTTTTAAGACTACAAGGTCATTCTAGAGTTAATCATTTTCAATTCATTCTTTATAGCCTGTAGCTTCCTTATCACCAGGTATTTTTTTTGCTTCCTTTCAATGTGCATTGAAGTCCTCTAATCACTGCCTCCTGAAGCCCATTAGCTAGTAATAAATGGTTATTGAATCTGAATGAATGTCTTCTATTTTACGTATCCATTTCTTTCTGAATTAGGCCTGAAGTGTGGTTAAATAAAATTTGATTATTGAATTATGCCTTACTTTCTGGAAATTTCTCCAACCATGAATCATTTACCAGAACCCGATCTAGCTTCTTCCTTATGAAGTATCTTCCTTCCTGCTTATTACTCCAAGTGTAGAAATATCCTTCCATTATTAATTCTATCATCAACACATTGTTGTTGCATTCAACTATGTGATTCCTTATGTTTACATTCCCCTGTGGCTCTATTAATTTAACATCCCGTTACCCATGTTAAGGCTAAAATTGTATATTATGAGAAATTATTGAGAAATTAGAAAGTACAATTCATGCTTATGCTAAATATGACATGCACATTTTTTCACATTAATATAATTGTACATGCATTTATGGCATTTTTGGGTATAATTGAGTTATTAATGCGATTAAAATGTGGTTTGGCAATTTTGGTCTAATTAGAATATTTTGAAATTTTTGGTGAATTTTTTGAAAAATATTAAAATTTGGACCAATCCTAGAGAGACACGTGGACTGATCATTTAGTGACAAATGGCCTACATGCAAAGGTGACATATGGCAGTATGGAATAGTGACACATGTAGGACATGCAATATAGCCACGTAGTGTATGGATTTTAGTGTAGCTCATTCCTCTATTGTTATCTGTTTACCGAAAGCATTGTTGAAAAATCTTCATCTAGTTTTACCAAACACCGAACATCAATCATTATTGTTGTGCTAGTGATTCACTCTCACTACTGGGAAATATTGCTTAAGCAAGTAATTAATTCTGATATTGTTTACAGTATATATATATATATATATATTCATGTGAAGTTTACACAGTGTAGTATATATATATATATTCATGTGAAGTTTACACAGTGTAGTCTTGATGAATGCATAGATGGAAGATTTAGATGGGGAACTGAATTTGTTAAGTGTATCTAGAATGAAATCTGAATTTATTAGGTATTGTGAAGTTGTGAGCTGTTGAAAAGATAAAAACAGAGTAGAGAGAGAGAGAGAGGATGAACACAATAGTGAGAGAGTTGAAAATGGTGTAATTCATGCATGTATCGGTTTTTAGTGCCTAACTATAAGCTTGATTTTTAAGTTGTGTTTCGAATGAGTTAGAGGATTTTTTTGCAAGTTATTCGAGTTAATTGATGTGAGATTGAGTTTTTGAAAAGTTACAGTAGATAGAGAGGTAAAATAGTTAGAGTTATAGGTTGAAAATTAGGAAAATTGGGAAGACGAGTCTTCTGTGAAAGTTTGCCACGGCCAACTCTCTTTGGTTCGTCGCGACCAACTTTCTTTAGTTCACCGCAGTCAACTCTTGAGTTTGCTACGGCCAACCTTTGAGATTTCTCGAGAAAATTCGTTTCTGGAAAAGTTCGCCGCGGTGAAATCTTATCTTGTATAGCTCAAACATGCTTTTGTATTTTGACCATATCTTACTTTGTAGTTATCCAAATTAGATGAGCTTTCATTTAATAAACTAGAGACATTAGGCTACAAATTGTCTGAAGAAATCTAGTTTTAATTCTGTCTCTAAGAATGTCAATTTTTGATTGGAAGTTGAGGTAAAAATTTTACTGAAGCTTAAGAACAGCCTAAAATATTTTGTGTATAACTTTCAGTATACTAAACCAAATTGAATGATTTGGGTTTCATTAGAAACTTAAGACATTGGAGAACAAATTTTTAAAAGAAAGTATTGCCTAATTTTGTCACTTACCTTATCAGATTTATTATGCAAAGTTGACTCATAGGTATGTTGTTAGAAAAATCTGAAGTGGTCAATTAAATTATGAAATTGATTTCACATTGTTTTATTTTGGTCCAAATTATAAGTGCACATTGTATTAATGAGGGCTTTGATATCTGAATGAATTGCTGATAAGGATCATTAATAAAGTATCTCGGAATTGTCATTGAACATACATTGTGCATATTTCATATAAGTAGATGTGCATTAAGGGATATTTATACAATTGTGCAAAAGTGTGATAATTGTAAATGTGTTTTGTATGATATAGAGGAGCTCATCGGATGCCAGTCAGACATTGCCGGACCATCCAGGCAATAGCTTATTGGAGTGTACTGTGAGTCAACCTAGATGATTTCCTAGGATAGATTTGATTTGATTCGATGTGTTTAAACTTCCAATATTATTAAACTATTTGTGATTTATTTCTGAATTTCAGACTTGAAGTACGAGGAGTTTGAAAGTTGGACATGTATTGGAAGTGTTCTGATTTGATGTGAAATCCTATATGATGTGTGAATTCTCAACGAATGTTGAATGCCAGACTTAGGTCCGATGATTATGAGTTTCTGATTAAACATCATATGTGATTGTCTGATATGGCATAATCAGTATTTGATGTATTTCATAAAATGCATGCTCAGATAAAGGCGTTATGACTTGAGTAGCCAGTACGAAGTGCTTCCACGTAGAGCTTTGCTCCGTGATATATGTTTTGCACGTAGAGCTTTGCTCCGTGATATATGTGTGTGCACTTAGAGCTATGTTCCGTGATTCTGTTCTGACTGAGCCCTATAGGCCAGTATTTGTATAAGTATGTGATAGGCACTCAGTCACAACAATA
>JANIPN010000009.1:8596013-8609294 GCA_027478595.1 Erythroxylum anguifugum
TTATGAGGGTCGGAAGTTGGCTGATTACTATTCATTTGGTCAAAAAGTACTATTCATTTGGTTCTTTATTAGGTTGACACTTTGAATCAACTTATGACCTTTTTAATGGATGAATTTGTTTTTAAATTCTTCTAGAAAGTTATAGAGTTTCCGTTTATGTTTCAATAGGCACTAAATTTACGAAATTCGGATTTCGGGATGAAAAGTTATAAATGTGCAAAGTTGGTTTGAAATAAACTATATAACACCCTTTTTCTTATTTTCTTTGTCTCTTCTCCATTTGACCTCCGATTTGCATGATTTTCGAAGCATTAGTTAACTCGTAAAATTTTCTATCCCTTTTTGGTAAAATGAGAGTGTCGGGGTTTAGTTGGACTTTATGGACGATATATGACGGTTTTGTGCGAAATTTCGTTTTTGGTGATCTATAAAGATCCGATTGAGGCGTTTTCTGTTTTCATTTGACCTAGAGTCATAGAATTTCGTATTAGCTTAGGAATCGGATTTAATTATGAGACCTAAGCAGATCAATTTTATAGGAGGATAATTAGGGTAAATTTATCAAGTTTTATTCGGATGGCAGTGAAATAAGTTCATTTGAGGTTTCTTTCATGGTGAGGAATCCCTTCCTTGTGACGCGCGCGTCCAGATATCACGCAGGACGTCGGACACGTGTCGCACCAGGGAGGGGTTCCAACAACATGGTCCATCATGGGCTTCATATAACCCAAATACTAAAAATAATTTAGCTCATAATCATAGGAAACAAAACAACATAACTAAAAAAAGCCAATAAATTTAAAGTAGGAACTAACCTTATGACCTATGCGTCCACAATTGGAGCAAATTTGGCTTATTAGTATTATTAGAAGAAGCACCATGAGCAGTAAAGGCCACACCTTCACTCTAAGCATCACATCCTTTGATCGTTGTCTTGTGGCATTCCTTATGTACCACCAAGGCATAGACTCGATTCAGTGGTGGGAGAGGTTCATGAGCAATAATATTGGAAACAATGGTTCTATATAAATTATCATCCAAGCCCATCAAAAATTGATGAACTCGTTCATCATCACGTTTTTGACTTAGATTTGTCACCCAGTTACAAGTACATTTACGACATGTGCAACCCCGCGCTATCACATAAAGGAAGAGTTTGCCCCAAATCTCCTTCAATTGCCCATAATAGGCAGGAATCCTTTGGCCGTTCTACACACAATGTACCAGATCCGACCTCAATTGTTGAATTCGAGGGCCATTCCCAATAGAAAAGTGCTGGCACAGATCATCCCAAAGCTCCTTTACTACCTCATAATAGGTGACAGTAGAGCAAAGAGATGGTTCAATTGATTGGATCACCCACGCCACAACCATGGAGTAACACTCAACTAATCCTCAAGTTCAGCGACAACATCATCTGGTTTCGTCACGATTCCATCCAAGAAGCCTAGTTTGCGTTTTACATGGAAGACATTAATTATACTCTTTTCCATTCTTAATGGTAATTGCCCTTCAAGATCATTCGACATATATTCATGCCAGGGTGATCCGAGGGGTGTAAGTAATATAATGTGACGAATCAAGTGCAACTGACTTCTTGTTCTTCTCTCCAACCATAGTGTAAATATTATATCGCCAGAAAAATCAAGCTAGGTTTTTAGATTAACTTGGCTCTGATACCATAAAGAATTATGTGGTAGAATTTCTTTGTCTTTCTTATTCACGTAAAAGAGGAATATATACATAGTATATGAACTAACTCGCCGAAAAAGAAGGAGCTAAATAAGCAACAAGATAATTACAGCTAATTATGAACAAGATAAGGAACCAAATAATTACAGCTAATTACACCAAAAATATCCCATCAAGAAATCTCATAAAAAAGAAGTTTTATAAAAAGTAAAAACTATAAAATTTTTTAATAATTTTAAAGTTTAAGCTTTTTAAAAGGGTTAATCTTTAGTCCCATACAGTATATCATATTATGAATCTTTTCCCAATTTATTTATTTTGTATTTTTATTGTTATACGCTAATTTATTTGAAATTGAAAATAGTTTTGAGTTAATATACAAATAAACATATGTTTTAATATATGTTTAATTTGGATTTGATTTTACAATGTATTTATTTATAAAAATATATATTGTATTTTAGTGTTAGTATTTGTATTTAGAATAATTTATATTTTGTTTCGATTTATTGATTATTTATTTGTGCATAAAAGAAAGCGATAACAAATCCTGTCTAAAACCTCACCCTCTCCGAACCGCAAGCCTTTGTCTAAATGCAGACTTCTCTATCCTTGTTCCCGTCCTCCAAACTCCCACCGATTGTGCCATTTCGCCACCCATCAATTACTCACCTCCAATGCCCTCTTGAGACGCAAAACCATCATAATCTCTTAAATTGGGGTCCACAACTCAAAGCAACCTCTGGTGGCTATCTTTCCACCATTGGTCGAGCAATTGAGGAAGAAGAAGAGTACAGAAAAGCCCGTTCCGCAGTCTCTCGTAAATGGGTTGATTTGGAAGGCTATTCAATCGAGGGACTCTCGGTTGGTGGGCATGAAACATGTGTCATAATACCCGAGTTGAAGTGTGCTTTTGATATCGGGAGATGTCCTTCAAGAGCTATCCACCAGAACTTTGTCTTCATCACCCATGCTCATCTCGATCATATTGTCAGTTTTCTTCTTTTATTTGGTCTTCTTATTGCATTTCTGATTGCTTATTAACATGAGACTTTCTTGTTGTCCCATATTATTTGGTCGCGGGCTATTAAAAATTTTCTTCTTGAAATTGGTTAGTTGGTATCGGTGAGGATTGCAACCCCAGATGTGCATCAGCATTTTGTTGGATCTTTGAAATTGACTGAAAAAGTTAATCGAACTGATAGACACTTATACTTTTAGAAGCCTATTGACCTGATTGTTACAAGTGTAAGTTCGGTGATTGACTTGACATTCATCCCTAAATTTAGTGATCCGGAATGAAGTATACCTTAAAGATATGGGTAGAGTGCTACTAGTGAATAGGAATGATGTACTTGGTCTATTAGCCGTGACATCTTTTGATCAATAGCAGTTCTTGCTGATGAACTGAAGGATTTTCATATTCAGTGCATTTTAAGCCTTTATTTTAACTCTTAATGAAGTTCACCTGTTTATATGTATTAATAAAATATAGTCGTGTTACTAGAGTTGAAGATAATTTTTAAAATTTAATGACGAGAAATGCAATAACAATTTAAAAATCACATTGAAGACCTAACTCAGTTAATTAAGTAAATACAATACTAAATGTAATAACAATTAAAATTTCACATAAAATTTTTAGGACTAGAGGATTTTCTTAAAATGAAAATGGTAAAAGGTCTTTTGAAATTAAAATACTAAGTAATTATCATTGCTTTTAAAAAATATAATCGCTTTCATAATTTACACTACCTTTAAAAAACTTAATTTAACTAATCAAAAATACATCAGATAGAATGTCATAATAGTTAAAATTCTGAATTGAAAATATAACATGAAGATATTCCTCTAAAATTAAACATTAATAGTCTTTTGAAGTAAATATAAGTAATTCTAAGCGTACTTAAAATTTTCAATTGTTTCCAAAATTCTACCAATAAACTTAAGATTTAGTATTAAATGAATTGTTAAATATAAAATCTAATATATTAATTCGTTTTGAGGAATATGATTGATAGAAAAATAATATCTTCTTTATAAAGCAATAAAATTTATTTACTTCAATAACTTTTTTATTTTTTTTCCCTTCTGATAGATGCATAGTGTATTATTGTTCAAATCACCTTTGAATTATATTTGTCAAAATATGAAAAATAATTACATCTTATAAACTCTTTTAAATGTAGTTTCTGTACTAAAAATCATAATTTTCTCTTAGAACTCTTATAACCGACTCTTCATATATCATTTATTTTTTACAATTAAAAAAATCCTTGCTTTTCCCCTAGTAGAATTCTAGTATAGTTATAACATTGGTCTGTTGTTGGACATTTGGTCTAAAATGGTGTCATATATATCTAACTCAGGGTGGGTTGCCAATGTATGTAGCCAGTCGTGGCTTGTACAACTTGAAGCCTCCCACAGTATTTGTCCCTCCTTGCATTAAAGAGGATGTTGACAAGTTGTTTGAGGTTCACAGGACCATGGGCCAAGTGGAATTGAATCTTGACTTAGTTGCCTTGGATGTAGGTAGGTCCTTATAGTTTGTTGATTTTGTTTTCATAAGTGTTAGTACTGATCCTTTTAAACTCAAATTCAGGTGAAACATATGAATTGCGGAACGATATCGTCGTCAGACCATTTAGGACTCACCATGTTATTCCAAGCCAGGTTTGTTTCTGAACATTTTTACTTTCAAAAAGTAATAAGAAAGGTGAATATGTAATTAGTACTAGTGAATAGCACTATGATGCAAAAGAGTTTAGAGTTTGTAAACAAAATAAAAGAGGACAAATTATTCAATCACAAGTTTTAATTTTGTGAAATGAAGAATGAGAATTGTCAGTGACAGCAAGGGCAACGAGGACTGAAAAATGGCTGAAAGTTACTTTATGCTAAGTTTTCTTATTAGATAGGGAATAAAAAAAGTTAGATATATTGTCCTAATTTGTTTAGGAATTACACGCTTATTTAACAATAAATAATCCTTTTTAGAATAGGATTCAATTTGTTAGGAACCCTTTCCTACCAGAATAAGGATTCTAAAAGTTTCTATAAATATGTGTTAACTTAACCCTTCAAGAATAAGATATCCTGAATTTTTATTTATAACTTGAGTTTTCAATTAGAATGTGTGATGCTTTCTTCTAAGAGTGATTCTTAGACCCTAATAATGATTCCTCATTCCTGCCTTTCGTTACTTGCTTATCTCACTAAATTTCAACAATCTTAACCTGAATTCCGGCAACTAAATTCCTATATTCCATCCATATCAAACTTTAAAATTCCAGCTAATCTAGACCTGAAATACCAACAACTTAAGGTAAAATTCGGATCTCAAATCTGAAACTCCAGAAGCCTAACAATTCTCAACAGTCTATCTTTCCCAATTTTTGTGAGTTTTAGTTACTAGTTGATATTTCTTCTATTTTTCCTATATCAATTTGGTATTAGAGCTTTGGTTCACAATGGTGACACCTAGCAGAAGGGCATATGGAAGAATACTCAATGACCAAGGGCGAAATGAAATACTTTTGAGAATTATTGGACCTTAATGGCCCTCAATCACAAGGTGCTTCAAGAACTAATCCAATAAAATAACACAAGAAGAAGAGGCTGACATTAATCAATGGTGAGTGGGGTTAGGAAACCAACACCTACCAAGAGATCCAAGGCAATGAAACCAACTAGTAGCACTTGGAGAGTGCATGAGAGATTTTAGAGTCCATGTTAGAGTTGAAACACATTATTTAGTCGAGAATATTGCCAAGAAAGTTCATGTTGAAGCCCCTAATTTTGCAAGAAAGATTGATCCACACTTGTTTTTGGGCTGGACAATAGTAATGGAGGACTTCTTTGGCTGATACAACATGTTAGAAGATCAAAAAGTCTAATTTAGAAAGATGAAGCTAGTTGGATATGCAAAAATTTGGTGGAGATTAATAGAGGATAAGACTTTTAAAAATTGGCTAACTACCAGCTGTTGATTGAGAAGAGATAAAGCTAAATTTATTATAAAAATATTGACCATTTCATTATCAAGATCAACTCACAATACTTAGACAAGGGATTATGTTTGTAACAGAGTAAACAAAAATATTTGATGAACTCTCTATCCAATGTGAACGAATAGAGTCGGAACAACTTCTTAAAGGGCAAAAATTTAGAAGGATCTGACAATGCATAGGATTTATAGCCTTAAAGATGCATATAACTTGGCTTTAAAAGCAAAACAATAACTAGGATAACGAGTAATTAAAATGTTTCAAAGTCAAGCCTGGAAGTTCAATATGAAGAGAACTATGAGTGCAAAATTTTAGGCTAACACCTAATACTTAAAAATTTGCATCACATGACAACTTTAAAGTTTCTCAGGGAGCTGAACTTAAAGGTAAAGCTATGGCTGAGATTGGGACAAAGGGAGGTAGTAGTGACAAGAAGTGTTTCCAATGCAATGGGAGGGACCATTTTTCTTATGAAAGCACTAACAATGGTTTGCACATGATGGAAGAAGAGGAGGAAGAGTATGATGAATATGTTTGTGAACATGAAGCTGGAGAGGAGTTAGAAGGAGGCTCCAGTGATGAACAAGTTGGTCATACAAATCTTAATATAGTGAGACACATACTTACGACCTCTAAGGCAAAAGAACAAAAAGAATAGATTATCTTTACTCAAGATAGATGTGGAGATAAAGCATGTAAGCTTATCATTGGCGGAAAAAGTAGTATGAATGTGGTAATGGAGACCATGAAGTGATTAAATTTACTTTTAGAGAAACATCCACATCCTTACAAACTTGCTTGGGTGGATGATAGCATTATACTCATTGCTCAGAAGGTGTTTGGTGTCTTTCAAATTAGGAGCATATGAAGACTTTATTTGGTATGATTTTATTCCTATGAAAGTATTTTACATTTTATTCAGTCGACCTTAGCTTTATGATTATGATTTGCAGCATTTTGGAAAAGCTAATACCTATCAATTTATGTCTCATGGAAAGAAGATAATTTTGAAACCTACGAAGGTTGACAAGGTAGAAGAACAAAGAGAAAGTAACAAGGAATTTATAGATGCCAAGAAAAAGTCTCTTAAAATCCTGAAGGAGAGAGAATTTGAAGCTGTTAGCAACGAAAAAGAAATTGTTTTTTCAATGATAGTGAAGGAAGTAACAAAAACAACTAAAGCACCCTGGACTTTACTAAAAGAAGTGGGTGAATTGTTGACAAATTTTCAGACCTTATACCAGATGATTTATTAGATGAGTTACCTCCTTTATGAGATGTTCAACATGTTATCGACTTGAACCTTGTTTCTACTATACCAAATCTTCCAGCCTCTCGCTTAAATCCTATTGATAATGAAGATTTGAAGAGACAAACAAAGTTGTTGAAAAAAAGGATTCATTCAAGAAAGTCGTACGTAGTTCTAGCATTATCAACCCCTAAAAAAGATGAAATTTGGTGAATGTGCATTGATTGTCAGGCGATAAACAAGATTATAATAAGGTATAGATTTCCAATCTCTCACCTCGATGACATTTTAGATATGTTGACTGGAGGTACTATTTTGACCAAGATAGGCATATGAAGTGGGTACCATCATGTTAGGACCAAAATTGGTGATGAATTGAAAACAACTTTTAGGAGTTAAGATGGGCTTTATGAATGATTGGTGATGCCATTAGGACTCGCAAATGTACCTAAAACTTTTATGAGGGTGATGGATTAAGCATTTTGACCATTTATGGACATATTTCTGGTTGTATATTTTGGTGATATATTGATATACATCAAGACTAAAGAAGATAACCTATTAAATCTACAACAAGTCTTAAGAGTTTTAAGGGAGGACAAACTTTATATCAACTTCAAAAGTGCTCTTTCATACAACTAAGTGTTGTATTTTTTGGGTTTTATTGTATCCTACCAAGGAGTGGAGATGGTCCTAAGAACATTAAGGCCATCCTTAATTGGCCTATTCCAAAGGATGTGCGCGAGACCCAAATTTTCAATGGCTAGCAACATTCTATAGGCAATTTATTCATAATTTCATGACCACAATGGCATCCATTAGAAATTTATGAAGAAAGAACGATGTAATTGATCAAAGGCAGCAATTAAAGAATTTGAAGGAATCAGGATGACCAAATCTCCTCTTTTACAGCAACTCAATTTTTCTAAGGTATTTGAAATTACTTGTGAGGCATCTTATGTGGGAATTAGAGGCATACTCAACCAAGAATGATAATTGCTTACTTCAGTGAGAAGTTAAGTGAAAAGAAATCACTATATTCAACCTATGACTAAGAAATTTATGTAGTGGTATGTTCTCTTTAAAATTAGTGTCATTATCTCTCATATAAGGAGTTTATTCTACATTTCGATCGTGAATCGCTTAAACACTTAAAGTCCCAAAAGAACTTGATAAAAGGCTTGCCTTATGGAGTGAATTATTGGAGCGTTTTAACTTTGTTATTAAACATCTAGGAGGAGTTGAGAACGAAGTAGTAGATGCATTAAGTAGAAAGTCATTTCCTTAACATTTTGGTAGTAAAAGTTTTGGGGTTTGAAAATCTAAGAAGAGAATATATTTTATATTGAGATTTTGTGATAATTTATTCAAAAATTGTAGCTGTAGAAAAGGACAACTAATTTCATCTTGTGATCCATGATGATTACCTTTTTAGAGGAAATTGACTTTGCCTGTCTAATACTTCTATAAGAGATTATGTGATTTGGGAATTGCATGGAGGAGGCGCAACAAGTTAATTTGGAAGAGACATTAACATTTTAGTGCCAATATACGCTAATGTGCATTAAAAGCCATAGTAATGGTTGAAGATCACTTTTATTGGCCTTCTTTAATGTGGGACGCATCTAAGGTCATATGGTAATGTTGAATATGTCACTTTGCTAAAGGAAAGAAGCATGCTTTTGGATTAGAAACGCCATTACCTGTGCCTTATGAATCATGGTAGGATATACATATATATTTTGTCTTGGAAATTCTTAACTCTATGAGAGATTATGATCCTACTTTTGTGGTGGTGGATAGGTTTTCAAAGATGAATCTCATTTCACGTTCCAAGACTTATATTGCTGTCCATATTGCTAAACTCTTCTTTAAAGTGGTTGTACATCTCCACGGATTAGCTTTAACTATCATTTTTTATTATGATTTGAGTTATTTGTTTGGAGAACTCTATGGAACACATTCAACACTAGGCCTAATCAATGGACACTAAGCCTTAATTTTTAAGACAATGTGACTAATTGGGACCTAATTCTTCCTATGGTAGACTTTGTATACAAACAGTAGGTTAACTGGTAAGAGTTCTTTTGAGATAGTATCGCAGTTCAACGGAGAAAACCTATTTATTTGGTTCCTTTACCACAAATAACATGAGTTAGCATTGAAGCTGGAAGTTTTGCACAACATAGGAGGGATATCTTTGATGAGATGAAAGATAACAACTGGCAACTTGACTAATAAAGAACATGCTGATCAGTATCTTCGATTACTGGTGATGGTAAGGATTTGTCCAAAGCATTTTCCAAAAAGAAAATACAAGAAATTTCATTTACTAAGTGCTGGATTTTATATGTCTTCAAGAAGATAAGGGCAAATGCTTATGTTTTGGAATTACCAATGGACATGGTAATTGGTCTTATCTTTAATATGCAGACTTAACTATTTATCATTGACATAATGGTATGCAATCTTCTATTGTTGCTATAAGAATTCTAACCATTCCTCATCTTAAATAGGAGATGGAGGATAATCTTGATGAACATAGTGTAGCAACAAGAACTGGTGGGTATAGATGGTTTCCTATCAAGTACAAAGGAAGATCAATTTCTGATAACATGGGGATTTTAAAAACTAAATTTCATAAGTAGAATCCAAACTTATATGAGCAGTATTTGTCACATTCTACGTTAAGAACGACGTCAAACAAGTCGAAGATAATTTATGCAAAAGAGCTTAGAGTTTATAAACAAAATAAAAGATGACATATTAGTCAACCATAAGCTTTAATTTGGTAGAATGAAGAACATGAATTGAAAATTGGCTGAAATGAAGTTCAGGAATTGATTGCTTGAGAATTTTCTAAAAGTTACTTTATGCTAAGTTTTCCTTATTGGTAAGAAGTTAGATACGTTTTTCTAATTTTTTAGGACTTAAGCTTAGTTAAAGATGAGGAATCCTTATTAAAATGAGACTCAATTTTGATATCTTAATTAGAAACTCTTTCCTATTAGAATAAAGATTCTAAGAACTTCTATAACTATGTGTGTACTCAACCCTTCAAGAATAAGATATCTTGAATCTTTCTTGATTTCAATTAGAATGTGTGATGCTTTCTTTTAAGAGTGATTCTTAGACCTTAGGAATAATTCTTAGTCCCTACCCTATATTACTGGTTTACCTCGCTAAATTTCAGCACCTTTAACTCGATTTTTCAACAACTAAAGTCCAAAATTCTAGTCATATCAAATTCTAAAATCCCAGCTAATCTAAACTTGAATTCCAGCTACTTAACAACCCATATATGAAATTTCAACACCCTAACAACTCTCAACAGCCCATATTTCCTAGTTTACGTGAGTTTTTGCTACTAGTTAACATTTCTTCTATTTGTCCTACATCACACTAATATTTCCATTCTTATATAGTTTTTTACATGTAGGCATAGATGTTTTGCATGTGCTAAAATATTTGGCCATTTTAGGACTTGTAAATAACTTTCTTTTTGCCCTTTGACTCTCATAATCAAACAAAGAATATCATGTCTTTCTTCAGGGTTATGTTATTTACTCTGTTAGGAAAAAGTTAAAGAAACAATACATTCATCTCAAAGGGAAACAGATTGAGAAACTGAAGAAATCTGGTGTTCAGGTTGGTTTTCATAAACAGTTCCCTTTTAATTTCTTGTTTGTAAATAGTCATTCCTTTTTCATTTTTCTTTTTAGATTACAGACGTAATACTGTCTCCAGAGGTTGCATTTACTGGAGATACGACAGCAGATTACATGCTTGACCCACGGAATGCAGATGCTTTGAGGGCCAAGATTCTTATAACAGAGGTATAAATAACAGCGCGGTAGATCATGGGCTCTACAATGTGACATGTTTTTCTTTGCAGCACCAGTTTTGAAATTCTCAAATATGTTTTAGTTTCAAAATTTTGTCAAAATGCAAGATGTGAAGCTGTGGTCCTTTTTACAGGCAACTTTTCTGGATGAAGGATTTACCATTGAGCATGCACGGCAGCATGGGCATTCCCATATGTTTGAGGTATGGAAGACACTCATTTTTCCCATTGAATGTTATGATTAGAGAAGTTATATAATTGAAGTATGGATATTGTTTCTGTTTCATTCTTACTTTCTGAGGCAGGATTCTTGTCAAATTGCAGATTATGCAAAATGCTGAATGGATTAGAAACAAAGCAGTTTTATTGACTCATTTCTCCTCCCGTTACACTTTGGAGGTAACTATTCAGTTTAACATTTAACATTTTTCACCTTAATTAGCAATGACATGGGGATTGTGCTTTAAGATTTAAAATAAAAATAAATAAATTGTGCATGTATGGCATTCGTCCTCTACTGTGAAGTATGGTAGGAAGCCATGGTTTCCATCTAATCTGAAGTTGGCAACTTAATAATGTAATTCTTTTAAGAAAAGAGAAAGGGACTCATCATGTGGTCCAAAACTTCTCGGGGTACTTAAAATGCCCTAACCTGTAGTGTATGGGCAGGAGAATTTTTTCAAGTACTAAATAAGTTGTTTCTTTTTATGAAAATCGCAACGGGAGCCGTCTGTTCCTTTTTCCTTTGCTACCAGGAGAATCGTTGATAAACCTTATTCCTTCTTAGCACTGATGAATTATTTGCAAATTGTAGGACATACGTCAAGCTACTCTGAAGTTGCAAGGCAAGGTTTCAGCAAAAGTAGTTCCTCTAACAGAAGGTTTCAAATCAATGTACTCTTGAAGAATTCTAGGATCTATTTGCTTGGTTATGTAGGTCTTGGTGTGCACATATTTTTAATTTACATGTTAGATAGTGATTTTCTTCGTGATTAACTGTCTTATGTGATCTTATGATGTCTAGAGTAGAATTTTGGTAGTTAAAGGTGAGCAGAAAGGCTGATACTACAAGAATATCAATCAATTGTAATGGTGTATTTGTCCAGTTTTAATGAAGCGCAAAACTGGATAAAGATCTACGAATTTGTATTTACATGTGGGGATTTAGATATGATCTACGAAAGCCATTGGCATCGTTTTAACCGGTCAATTTTCAAAAACAATTATTAGATCAACTATGGTGTGAGATTCATTTCGCAATGGTTTTTATCTTATGGTTGCCCCTTTAATTATCAATCTAACTATATGTTACGGTCTCGAGTCTGGGATCGAGTCACCGGACGATTAACCGGAGATTCTTCTCCCAACAAAAGTTTTTACCCTTGTTCTTTCTCCCGGATGCACCTATAATTGGTAATCCAATACAACTCGTTGATGGGAGCTGTAACCTTGAAACTCGTTAAGAGAGAGTTTCAGATCTTGTGGTTTCTAATAAATTCTGCTTGTTCTTTTATTGCTGAATAACTCCCTATTTGTAGGGAAATCTCCTTACAATCAAGAAGAATAATAGAACTAGAATTCCTAACTAAACAATGATTCAGAATCCTTAATAGACTCCCTTTCCTAAATAAACTCCTACTGCCAACTAGAATTCCTAACTAAGCAAGGATTTAGAATCCTTAATAAACTCCTACGAATGCATCCATAACATTACTCCCCTCCTCTATAAAAAGCTTGTCCTCAAGCTTGAAGTCCAGAAATAGCATGCAAGGATATTGCCGGAGTACTTTCTTCCTTTGAGTCTCCTTCCTTTGTGTCTTCTAGTTCCAACCAAAATAGTTTCTAGCATTGATGTCCAACAACATACTATTCATCACAATTATAACACAATCCTTGAGCTCTACGAGTGACTATCTCAGCTCTTGTTAATCTTTTAATAAATGGAGTTGAAGCTTTGCTGGAATTGGTTATTGCACTGCCAACAACAGTGTCCAATTTGTCATTATTTGAAGTTCCCCTTGAATTGAAGTTGATGGTAGGATTTACGCCATTCTTCATGTTGTGGGTGAACTGTAATTTTCTTTCAAAGGCTCTGGCCAAATTCATGGCTTGTAACAAGTTCGGTGGACTGTGCAATTCTACGTCAATGCGGATATTCTCCTTTAATCCTACCGTAAACATGTTGACATGCTGATCAGCTCGTACTGAGCTTGCTTATGCTAATAATGTTTGAAATTCTCGCTGGTACTCTTCTACGAAACTTGTTTCTTTGAGGTTAATTAACTCTCCTGAAAGGTTGCTCCTCAAGGGTGGACCAAAGTGAATGGTACAATTCTCGCTGAATGTCTTCCATGTCATGTTCGGCTCCTCTTGTTCTATTTGGTAAAACCATAATTGGGCTTCCCCAATCACGTGAAATGCTGCCAAACCAACTTTGTCTCCCTCAGCTGTTCTCTGATTAGCAAAGAATTTATCGCACCTATGGAGCC
>JANIPN010000009.1:9684496-9697195 GCA_027478595.1 Erythroxylum anguifugum
TCATTCAAGATACCCCAATTGGATATTTTCGGACAAATTTACCCTTAGATTATTGAAATACATTTTTTTAATCTCTTGATTCCAAGCGCAAATTTGTCCAAAAATACCCAATTGGGATATCTTGAATGAGAATAAAAAACACAGAAGCTAAGGTGAACGAATTAAAAACACAAGGGCTAAGATAAATAATCAAGTATATCACATGAACTTTTTTATATTATTTGCAAAAAAATATTAAATAATTTCTTAGAGTGTAAGCAAGGTAATAAGAGATTCTTTTGGCTTAAATGAAATTACGGGTTCAAACCTATTTTTATATATGTAGCTTTTTAAAACGACCTAAGATCTTTTGTTCAGTATTACTCTGTTCTATCCTGTTTATTAAATCTTAATCATTTATTTATGTAAGTCTCGTATTTATTTATGTGGATCTTGTATAAATGAATGATTAAGATTTAAATGGCAGTACTATGCACTATGCAGCACTATGCACTATTTATCATCGTCAACCTCCGAACGATTTTTTTTGCAGAAATTCTTCTTCTTATTTTTCTCTCATTCTTTTCATTTTTTCTCAATTCTTTTAGTATCATCACTTAAAAACTACAGAGTAATACTGGACAGAGATCTAAGCTAGATACAAAGTTTTGTGTCCCGCAAAAAACACTTACCTAATTCAAGCGAGGGTAAGTCTAATTATGATTGGTTTAAAGAGTTCTTTATCATCCTATGATATTTTGTGGGGAAAAAAAACAAAAGAGAAAAAGGTTTTCACTCTGAGATTCTTCATTACGTCTCCTTCTCCTCACTCTCTCTCTCTCTCTCTATCTCTGTCTGTCTTATTGTTCCTCTCAGCATTCCTTTAGCGATCAGCTCCTTTTCCTCCGTTATTGCCAATCAATTACACCAACAGTCTCGTACTGTCCTCTTCTTCACCTTTTCCGATACTAGACCTTTTCTTCCTGGGCTATTTGCAGAAAAGAAAAACAAGTGAGAATTTGTGATGCCGGAAAATAGCAGTAAGAGGCAAGCTAACAGCAATGTGGTTTCTTCAGACATTCAAGGTATGTTTGGTTTTCCCCGTCTTCATCTTCTTACAAAAGCAAAATCATAACTATGAAAGCAGTCGGGATCTTTTGTGGTGTTGTTAATGTCTTTTTTGTTTTTCAAGTTTTACTTCAATTTTTTTTAAAGATGTTTGGATTGTTAGATTTCTATGTTTCTTGATTCTTTCTGATGCTTCATTTCTACTTTCAATCCTTCCTATTCTTGATCCTATATATTTATAGCTTTTGTTGTACTAGGAACCATTTTTCTTGCTTTTGCTTGTTATTTCTCTGATGATTGATGTGGTGGATACTAAATTATGAGAGCTATGATCATTTATGCGATGCCAATTCAATCCTTTGTAGGTGACCACTACTACTTTTTCTGTGTCGGTTGTTGAACCTAGGATTCATGTTGGGTGCTTTGCCTCTTTTAGCTGACGTGTTAGACGTGGATTTCTGTTGCGAGGCCTTTCTCGTCTTAAGAATGAAAATTTGACGTGTTCATGTTTAGATTGTAGGTTTTGATCAGATTAAGTGTTGGGATCTACATGTTCCTTTATTAGGGATTGTGTAAGAAATTCATTCGATGCTTGTTGTCAAATGATTTTTCGGATTTCAATGGTTTGATCAATGAAGTAAAAGCACAAGTTGCTCCGGAGACGTAGAGCCCTTTGAGTTATTCTTATGGGTTTTTGCAGAAGCAGTTAGCCTATGGAAAATACATGATAGTCCGGATCAAGGTGGTATGGCTCAATCAAGTCCATACCCTGATCGTCCAGGTGAACGAGATTGTGTGTACTATCTAAGGACAGGGTTGTGTGGTTATGGAAACAATTGTCGCTATAATCATCCTCCTAATTTTGCACAGGTGCTAAAGGCTTCTTGAACTTGTATTCTCCTACTTATATAAATAGATGTTATCATTATCTTGAATTTATCTGTTTGAGTTGATGTGTTTGTGTCAACCCCGTGGTTTATGTGGTGCCTTAAGTTCTTTCCAGCTCAGTTTTAAAAGCTCTTTTTCCATGGTCAGGGGACACAATTCACTGAAGAACTTCCTGAGAGAGATGGTCAACCTGACTGTGAGGTAAGTTCCACTTCGATATCTTTTGTATAGAGAAAGTTTACAATATAACTAGGGATCCACTGAGTCAGTGGCCTAGCGGTTGGGTACTTGCTTTGCAGACCTTCTTCCTCCTGACTCTACTGAGAATTTATAAACTGGAAACTTCTGTCTTTTGAAGATGATCAACTTATTGATGGCTAATGTGCAATGTCATCATACCTTCAAATTTTGTGTACAACTTGAAGATTTTATTTATTTCTGCTGTGCCATAAAAAACAGTTCCATTATAGTGTAATGCCTATGAAGAAAAAGCTCTGGTGACTAGGAATTATTCACAGCACAAGTATTCTTTTACAACAATATTAAGCCAATACTGCTTTGTAGTGAAACTACAATAGATATTAGCCGATACTGCTTTCATTTTGAACACTGCATGTATGATGGTTTCTGAAATTACTTGCTTTCTCAAAAAATAAGTATCATTACTCCAGGTTAGCTTATGAACATGCATTTTCAGAGTTCCACTTCGTAAGCTTTCTCCCACCCTTCAACTCATAAAACATAAAACCTGGAAAAGTGGGCCATATTTTCTTGGTTGCTTCCTATGGATGGACAATCGGGGGTTGCTCTTCTTTGTTGAAAAACGAGCCCCGGTTTCTTTTCCTGTCATGGATGAACCATGCTACAAAAGACATGCTTAAGAATGTGAACATAGAAATGAGTAATTTTTAGACAAAATCACTGGTTATTATTGAAGTTTTTCCTCTCCGTAGCTACCATAAATCTGTTGTTTTTGGAGTCAAAACTATGGTCTCCTGATTCTCTTGTCTAGGATAAACCAACAAAAACTTATGCTTGGGACAGTTTCTGAGTGCATCTGATCTTGGTCTAACCAACCAACAAAAACTTATACTTGGGACAGTTTCTGAGTGCATCTGATCTTGGTCTAACCAATTATGCTCCCTTAACAACCATATAAGCAACTCATTCTTGGAAAAAAGATACAGTCATCATACTTGACCTTCCAAGTGAATGCTAGTTTCCATATCAGGAAAAAAAAAATCATATTTTCTATAAAGAGTCGTTAATTTTTCATTAAGTTATTTGATGGATGGTGATGGGTCTCTTTCATTAAGTTATTTGATGGATGGTGATGGGTCTCTGAATATAGGTTTTGTTTGTATGGAAGGAAGAGAAACAGGTCTAAAGAAGATGCAGGGAGCATTGTTAATAATAACCTGCTTAAATATTTGAAGTAGTTAAATGGCTGCGAGGGAACTTGGATAAGCTCTGAAATTGCTATAGGTTGATCAACTACTATGTAAAATGTTTCCTTGTATTGCATATGACAATTTTGGTTCAATTTTCTATTGTACATCCACAACATATTTATCATTTATTCAATTTTGTTTTCTAACTTCTGGAAGATTAAGTAGAGAGGTCCAGATCTGTCTAAATCTTCGGGATAGTGTTGAAATTTCTGAAATGAGAAGATTGATGAGAAGTTCAAAGATCTTTATGGTTCTTATTTGCATGACAATACCCTCAATTCAACATACTTGTTTAACTTTCACTTGGTAGAAGAAATGTCTGACTTCTAACCATGATTTACTGCTTCTGCTGTGAAATCGACATTGTAGTATTACTTAAAGACAGGGACGTGTAAATATGGATCCACCTGTAAATTTCATCACCCAAAGAACAGGAATGGTGCGGGGCCAGTTTCATTCAATATTCTTGGTCTACCCATGCGCCAGGTCTTCTCTTCTTCCCTTATCTGGTCAATTACTTTAGGATCATGTTAACATATTCTAATGTGGGTATTGGGTATATCTTATGACAGGATGAAAAATCATGTCCTTATTACATGCGGACAGGCTCATGTAAATTTGGCATTGCATGCAAGTTCCATCATCCACAGCCTTCATCAGTTGGCAGTAGCTTGCCTGCTGGTGTATCCACTACCTTGGGCTCCAGAGTGCCATCAATTACTCCTCCTTCAGGTCTGTCCTTTGTAGGCGTTCCAACGTGGTCACTACCAAGGGCACCTTATGTCTCTAGCCCTCGTTTGCAGATTCCACAGGCTTACGTGCCTGTTGTAGTTTCTCCTTCTCAAGGTGTTCTTCCTGGTCAAGGATGGAACACTTATGTGGTAAGTATGTGGTGGTTGAATCTTAATTTTGCTATAAGTATCTGGTTTTTCAATCATTATCATGGGCCTAGTTGCCAAATATTAAATATTGATGCATGCATCTTCCGTTTTGCTTGCTGCAAAGGTGATTTCGGGGAGAGCTCCTGGTATAGAGAGAGAGAGAGAGAGAGAGAGAGAGAGGGTAGAAAATAGAGAAAAGAGCCTTTATGACCGGTACAGCTGGTACATGTCTTTACTGGCATGAACAAGCTGTTTACTATCTCTAGTTAGCTTGCTATTGTTTATGTGTCTTTGAGAATAACGCATTTAGAATTATTAAAATTCCTTTGCTTAAAAAACTGATAGTGAGTTTGGAAAAAATAAAGAAAAGAAAGCAAAGGTAAAATGATAAATTATGCCGCACAAGAGATAACATATAATAGACAAACTTGGGAACATGCAGTCGATTGTTTCAGTTAACCAATTAAACTAACATATTACTAATTAGTTTATCTTGATGGCTTTTGTCTTTTTAAATTTCTATAAAATTGGAAATATTTTTATTTATTTATTTTATTTTTAATCTCATCTATAGTAATGCAGTCAACAATTCAAATGATAAACCATTAACAAATTAAGTTTGCAATTAGGATAAGCTTGTTTTGGATTTTGAGAAAACTATCACTTATTGACAAATTTTAATTACTTCAATAACAAATTTCCACTGGTTGGTTTCCATTTGACAGTTAGGATGGTTCAATGCATTCTTGGAACATGTGTAACTGTTTTGGTATCTGGCATTTTCCATGGTTCAACAATAATATTTATTTATTGAAGTGGCAATGGCCACTGCATGCACCATCTTATCTTCCAGTTTCTAAAAGGTGTGACTCTATTGATCATTGTTATTCCTCTTCCACATATTGTATCGACTGTAGTATTGAGATAAATGAGGAGCTCTTTCTATTGTTTTCTTTTTCATACTTTGTTTTGGGCCGAGGAACAGGGCATCATAATCATTTATTAAGATAGCTTTGACAATCACTGTTGATAATGTTGTAGTGTAGCTTGCATATTTTACATTTGATCATGATGGCTGCATGTGTTCAAAGCATATGCTGTTATCATAATCTCTGTTTCAGGGATAAACGGATTACGTTTCTTTTGATACTCTCATAATTAATTTTATTCCTTCACCAAGTTTTATTGATATCAGTATGTTCTACGTTTAATTTGTTTTCAATAATCTGAATGAAGATTTATGATATGAAAATGATTCAGTGAATTTTAAAACATGTTTCTTCCATTGATCCTACGTCTATCTGGCATTGAATGGCTAAGATGCCATAAGTTTGGTGGTTGATGCTTTATTCCAACTATTTATGTGATCATATGCAAAATCTTGTGGATGTTACTTTTTAGCATTCATTATTCGGATAACCAAAATTTCATTTCTACTTTTAGTACTTACCTCCTTCAGTTTTCATGGTTTAATTATTTCCATTTCTTTCATATTATAGTTATAGAATAAACAATCAATTTTAGTCAGTTGTTCTTGTTATTTAATTTTGTGTTCCAATCTTCTTATGAAATGTTTTTTCTGTTAAAAGTTGACTGCCAAAACTCTAATAGTGAGGTTAGGTAATTGGAAAATAATATAAATAAATATTTTTGACATTTCAAATTAAGAGGACTTCTTATCCAAATAAATTTAGAAATGAAATAGGACAACAAGATTAGTGGACTTCGAAAATTGTTATTCCTTCCAATTGCGCATGAATTTGTCAATTGTTTGCTTGCTGTACCTTGACCTAATGGAACTAGCAAGATGAGCATAATGCTCAGTAGCAAGCATGAAAGGATTTGAACTCCGTGTATGTGTTGTTGCCTAGAAAAAAAAGAACTTTTCCTTTGGGGTGCAGCAGTGGCAGGTTTTGCATCTTGATGAAATTATAAGTGATGTTTGCTGATAGGATGCACACAAAAGGACAATATTAATTCACACCATCAGGTTCTTTCATGATTGTTAATGCAATAAATGATGGAATTGCACCACAATGTGGGGATGTTAATGAGGGTAAAATTTCATTTGCTATGGAGTGGTATCAACTAATAGGAGTTTCACCTAGACCTAGCGGGATTAGAAAGATGAGGACTCAACAGCAAGCATGAAAGGACTTGAAGCTGTGCACATATTGTCTAGAAAATAAATAAAAAACTTTTCCTTACGAGGTGCAGCAATGGCAGGTTTTGGGTCTCGATGAAATTCCAAGTGATGTTTGCTGATAGGACGCATGCGAAAGGACAATATTAATTCACACCAACAGGTCCTTTTGTGATTGTTAATGCAGTAAATGATGGAACTGCACCCACAATGTGCATTGAGGCATCCTGAGACATAGCCTCTACTTAGACTAAATGTTTTGTTGGAACGTGTTTAATTTTTGTTGTCATACAAGCATTTGTAATTTCTTGGCTATTTAAACTTCGAACTTCCGGACAAATTTTTTTTAAAAGTTTTTTCTTGGATTGAGGCATTTTCTGAATGTTCTCTTGTCTCCATTTTGTTTTTCAGCAGGGAAACTTTAGCACTATGTCTTCTCCCAATATCCCGAGATCCAATCTTGTTTACAACTCAAGAAATCAAGTTGAATCGGGTGGACAAGTGCACTTTTCAATGATAACTGTTCCTAATCTACCTGAGAGACCTGATCAACCAGAATGCAGGCATTTCATGAGCACTGGTACGTGCAAATATGGATCTGACTGCAGGTACCATCACCCAAAAGAGAGGAAAGAGAGGGTTGAACAAGTAGCAGATAGCATTGGTCCTCTTGGGCTCCCTTCAAGACCTGTAAGTCAATTTCTTTTCTCATGATTGGTAACACATTGGTTAGCGGTTGAACTTTCAGAAATTTATTAGTGAAGATGACAGGATGAAACTAAAGATTGATGTTCTCAAAGTCTGGTCATACGTAGGGATGGCAATGGGCCAGCCTCCGTCCAGTTTTTTAAAATATTTTTTTAAAATTAAAAATATACAATAATTTTTTTTTTTAATTAGATCAAGGTTTGGGTTATTCAAATCCAAGCTTACTTGAGGCCTAACTCTTCTAAGTAAAACGATATTGTTTTGCTTAGAATAATTGAAACTCTAAAAAATTGCCATCCTTAATCATACGTGTATCTAATGGCAGGGGCAAGCTGTATGTTCAAACTACAATATGTATGGAATTTGCAAGTTTGGTCCAAGTTGCAGATATGATCATCCATTCCCTGGATATCCTTATGGCTATAGTCTCAACCTGAACCTGCCAACTTTGTCTATGTTTGATTCGTCTGTCTTAACTTATCCAATAACATCGCCTGGCATTGCTTCATCTGACACACTTCCCTCGTCAAGATGGTCTGATAATTGGGTTCAAAATTCTGAAGCTGCAACTAATAAAAATGAAGTACAAGGCATGAATACAAAGACCTCGGATGATCCCTCTGAACCAGCTGTTTCTCCACCACTTCACTTATCTCAGTCCTCTTCAGAACCTTCACACTATTAAATCTGAATTCAATGTTTTTGTAACTTTTCCATTTTGATGATCAATACTTCGAGAGGAGATTCTTGTAACATTACCTCAAGCTCCTCTCTCTTCACCTGTAATTATGCGGCGTGTGATAGGTTCTGAAATGAATTGTAAGGAGGAAAAGCCTGGGGATCATGGAAGGGCATTTTTGTTGCGAATAAAATGCAGGTGAAAGATGTGATCTTTGCTTTCTTCGATAGTTCCTGCTTTACTTGGATGGTTTTTGATATTGTTATTGCATCGTGTGAAATCTACGAAGAGCCACTGAATTGAAAAGGTGTGATTGTAGAAATTTTGAAAATGGGCAATGACATTTGATCGCAATGGATAAACAAAAAAGATAGAATATGATTTTTCATTTTTATTCATTAACACACAAAATGATGGATAAACAAAAGAGATAGAATATGATTTTTCATTTTTATTCATTAACGCACAAAATGATGTCATTTTATGTAATTTGAGAAGTTCGAGTTTCAAATTAGACCGGGTAGAATATGATTTTTCATTTTTATTCATTAACGCAAAAAATGATGTCATTTGGTGTAACTTGAGAAGTTCGAGCTTCAAATTAGATTGAACCGTATCGATTCAACTCAAGCTAAAGCCTAGATTAAGCTCAAAATTTTTTTTAAACTTTTAACTCAATCTAAAATTTGATCAAATTAGAATACTTCAATTGATTTCAACCCAGGTTGAGCTAAGATTGGACTTTTTTTGACCCTTAGTACAATCATGTCTCTGCCACCATAAAAGATTCAATTTTCACTCACAAGAAGAAAAAGGCTTGTATAAGAGAGCATATGATATATGCTCTAGGTATGGAATGGATTCATTAGACAAGATCAGAAAGAAAAGGAAATGAAAGAGAGAAGTAAACATCAATAGAAGAAAATTGTTAAAGTTTGAAGAAAGTGAAAGCAAAGTATAAAGGGAAAGTGCAAGAGAGGAATATTTAGAGTCAAACTGATGTGATCTCTTGAAATGCTAAAAGTAAAGTTTTAATGACACGAAAGAAAAGATTGAAGATAAAGGACAAAGGCAAGAGGGGAGGATTTTTAGTCAAACCAATGCCCTCTTTCAAAATGCCAAAAGAGCCAAATAGGGTCACTTGTAATATACATGTTACTATTTTTTTGGGTAAACCCCCAGTATCCGAATCTACTGGGCTGACTAATCTGGTTCGGGGATCGGTCACAGTGAAGGCTATGCCCCTCCCTGCGGGTGTGTTTAGTGGGAATCGAACCTGAGAGCTCTTCCCACAAACTCAGCCTGTGTTGCCAACTGAGCCACAACCCGTAGGTATACATGTTACTGTACATTATAGACAAGGGTGTACTCTGAAGATCTTGAACCTTTGGACTATATGGAAAAGTTACATCTTTAACGTAACACTACATTTAACAACCATACTTGGGACTATATGGAAACAACCATACGGAACGTGCCAGACAAAAGCAAGCTACTACTAACTTAGAACCATAACAACAACTTGCAACCAACTTATGACATTAAAGATATGAATAACTATAAACAATTAAGGTTTTCTCAATGATATAGCTCATCATCTTATGTAGCTCGTCATCTTATGTATATGTTGTTGCCTCGTTGTCATTTGCCTTGGAATTTTCTCATGTTCCTTTATTTCTAAATAAAATAAATGGCAGTACCAAAAGCAATTCTAAATTTGGTAACATCATCCTTACATATCCAGTTCAATTTGATGCTCCAACTAATATATCAGCTTAAGAATTCACTAACACATGAAAGATTGTTAAGCCTTTGTATGGTTTGCCAAATTGGTTTGGTGAAATCATATTGAAAGAATAAGTTTCTAATAGACTTAGGCTCTTAACCAAAAAAAGAGAAAATAGTAGAAATAGAAGTTGCAATATGAAACATGTCTTTAGTAGAGAGTTTTCAACTGTAGCTAGCCATATAATGATTCTTTATAGTACTTATTGGTAAATGATCCTAAAGAGTGTGTAAATCATGTAGACTTATTTGCTGAATTATTAAAAAAAGGGTGAAAGAGAGGAGCAAGCCTAAGAAAATCATCCTTGATGCTCATATAAGATTATAAATATTATCATGCAATACCTCTCTAATAGTGGCAAGTTTTGGCATCATGCTTCTCAAAGTTGAAAAATGAACAACATTAATAAGAGGGCTCAAAGAACTCTAGTTATCGTACCAAAAGCTAGTAGTAGCTTCATTGCCTAATCTCTTTTTAATAAGACTTCTACCTACTCCCTAAGCTTGAAAATATTAAGCATTGTCCAAGATGAGTTACATTTTGGAGAAGTTTACCAGATGTTATTAGATTTTAAGTAATGTGAATGCCTTTACTTTACCTAAAGAGATTCCTTACCCTCTATAATCCTCCAAGCATGTCAATTTTGTAACTTATCTTCATTCAGGCTATACCAAGTCCTCCATTATCTTTAGGCAAACATACAATGTCCCATTTAACCTTAGCTTTATAGCTTCTAGTTGTTTGACTAGGCCACAAACAGGTGATAAAGAACCTTTCACTTATTGTTAGTAGGCCTAGGGCAAACAATATATAAGTACAAATAAACATACAATGAAATTAAAACTAAAATAGATTAATTGAATTTACTAGCATAAGTAAGGCTCAAGTTATAGCAACTGTTGATTCTCTTTTGAATTTTCTCTATAAGTGACAAGAATTCCATATAGGAAGGCCTCTTATGAGAGATAGAAACTTTAAAATAAGTAAATGAAAGCTAATATTCTTGTAATCTTATCCAGTTAGTGATCCAAAGAGAATATATTGCTGCTACTATAGATATAAAGACACATTCTTTGTTCATTTCCAATCTAGATATCTTCTTGAAACACTTTAAGGCATTCATTAAAGCATTAATATAATTTAGATCTACACCAGATAAAAGTTAAATCATCAATACATAAAATGTTATAAATTTTAAGAGGTTTGTATTCAAAATGATACATAAAGCTTTTTTTTTGACTTATCATATGAATAATAAGCCTTGATAAGACTTCCATGCCATGTGTGAATAAGTAGTGGGATAAGGGATCTCCTTGCCTATGACTTTTCATTCCATTAAATAATCTAGTGGGCTCACCATTAACTAATACATTTTAAGACACAATGGTAATGCATTAGGTAATTTAGTGGACAAACTTTGAAGGAAAGCCAAAAGCATGTAGAGAATTTATATTGAATGTACAGTCAATAGAATCAAAAGATTTATTAAAGTCCACTTTGATAAAACAATTATTAAAGGAATGTTTCCTATTATAATTTTTGAACAAGTCCTAAGCCAAAAGAAAATTATCACTAATTTGTCAAACTGACATAAAAGAACTTTAGGATTGATTTATCAATGGTTAAAGCACTTATTTAAGCTTAAAGACTAGGATCTTTGCTATAAATCTTATACATAATATTGCTAAAAGCCTAGAGATTAGGATCATTCTATTCTCTTGTAGATGGTATTGCTAAAAGAAATATGCCTAGAATCCTTTAAGGTGCAAAGTTTAGGAATCTTTAAAACTAAATTGGTGAAAGTTTTGTTGATTTCTTTCAACATGCTTTCACTGTTAAAGAATTCTAGCATAGCTCTAGTTACCATATTCTTTAATAATTAAAAAGATTTTATGGAAGAATAAAGCATTAGGAACATTTAGACTAGAGGCCTTATTAGGATGACGAGTAAAGAGAGTTTTCTCTACTTCAGAATCTGTAATAGGTTGGATCAATAAGTCTACATTAGTTAAAGGAACTCTATCAGTGACAAAATATTGAAGAAATTAAATTGAAGAAGTATAAGTCAAGGAGAAGCTAAGGAATTTATTGAAAAATCATTAATATCCTTCAAAAGTTCAAACTGAGATGAAATAATACCCATCATACCTTAAAAGTAAGAAAATTTTGTTGTGATTTTTCCTCGAGAGTAAAGACTTATAGAAAAGGGAAGTTCCTATAACCATGCTAAAGCGATTGAAGCCTCAATATTTATTTCAAAATAGAACAATTAACCTCAACAACTTACACATAATCAAATAAGGCTTTCTTTTCCTCCATTTGTGTCAAAGGATTCAATGGATCTTAATAAAGCATATGCTGCATCTTATCAACTTATCCTTAACTAATAAATAACAGCTTAAGTATCATTATATCTTTCCTTTTTTAACAGCTTAAGATCCTCTTTGATTTTTTACAACTTTCTCACGCAAAGTGGTGCCTTATACCTTTTATGGTGGAACTTGATAGATAATTATTTATGTATATTTATATACCTATATTTAATGTATTTTACTTATTATCTAAGAGTTTTATAGTATTTTGGGTTCTTAATTCACTTCAAGTGTATTTTTAGATAAAAATTGCTTTCATAGATCAAGAGGAGATGTATTAAGGTGAAATCATGGCATGGAATGGAAGAATTGGAGCAATTGTGGACTTACACAGCCGTGTATAGTGACCGTGTAAGTCTTTGTAAATGTGTGAATTTTTAAAGGTACAATTCCTGCCTGTATGGAGTTACACACTCGTGTATGTTATATGTTGCCTGTGTACATCTCTATAACTATGTAAGGTCATAAATTAGGGTGTTTTTGGAGGCACATATGACCATGTATATTGTTGGACCCTGATTTTTTAGTGGAATTTAGAAATAAGAAATGATATAAAATTAGTGTTGTATATATACATTGTGTAATAAAAGTTGAAATTGAGAAATAAAGAGTGAAAGTGTGAAATGTTGTTAAATTAGAAAAGTTTGACTTGAGAGTTAACTTTTTGATTTAAGCCAAATTTGAGGAAATGATCTTCATGAAACTTGTGGCCTCTGTCGAGAGCTTTCCGTAGCCATAGAGTTT
>JANIPN010000009.1:9734160-9746037 GCA_027478595.1 Erythroxylum anguifugum
AGTGAATGCAATGAAATCTATCAGTCTAACCCAATATTACCATAATACCCTTTGCTACCAGTAACGGGATGTTACAACAAGTGTTCATGGCTTGTAATGATGTTATTGTGTGCATTCTTAGCATCAAAACACTCTAACCCAGTTAGTTCAGTCTAGTAGGGGTTTACACGGAAATCATCGCGCTGATCTGCTACAGACGACTTGGCGAAACCATAAATTTCATACAAAGTTTCATAATCAATCCCATAAGGTTGTCCTCACAACATAAATCATAATTCCCTAGGTTTGTTGGATTCGTACTGAAGGGATGTAAAGAATTCTAAGGCAAGTTCTTTGTAAACTGAGAATTGAAATTGAATGAACTGACCCCATTGAATTTTCTTTGCTAAACTTTCGAATTTGTCTCGCAATTCTAATCTATCTAAAGTTTTAAAATGAAAATGCTTTGGAACCATAATTTGTTTATTGTGAAGAGAATGAAAACAGATACCTTCCTCTTCTGAGAAGATCGGGAAAGGTGCTTTATAATTAGCTGCCCTATTCCTTTTCCCTCATCCCGAGACTTAGTTTCGCCTTACTGATTGATCGTGCTTTACTGTTTGCTTGATGTGTTGCATACTGGTTTGCGAATCGGTAGATGTTGGAAAAAACTAGAAGTTTGAAATTTGGGTAGAGAGAAGTGAGAGTGTTTGGAGGTTTAAAGCTTAGAGAGATAAAGTAAAAATGATAGTAAGTGAAAAAGTGAAGTTAGAAATAAATATATAGGTGATTGGAGAGTAAAATGGTAAAATTTGATAATGACAGTTGCATATCCCTTTTTACCCTGCCATAAGCCACGATTGTGGCCTACAATTTTTCCACCAATTTTTTTTTTATTTTTTCTACTTGTTTTGTTCTTCTTCACTTTCCCAAATCACTTCCTAACTCTTAATGGCCCTTTCATCTCTCTTTGATTACTTCATTGATCATCAAATTAATGGCGAAGTTCTATGCCTTCCTGATTTTATTTGGAAACAAAACAACCTAACTACGGATTTCAAACTATATAAAAATCAAAGGGGATAACATCAATTTAACAATCCATGGGTTGCATCCCATGCAACGCTTCTTTTAACGTCGATAGCTCGACGCTCTATCCTTCGAAACTAAACCGGGATCAACTATGAGCAGCTTGCTTCCATCTTTTTAATTCAACATAGGTTTTGTAGCTTGTAAGAAAGCTAAAAATTGAAAAATAATCAAAAGGACAATATTGATAACAATATGAAAACCAATTAAGCTCAATAATGTCCTTTTTTCGAATGAACTGTAAACATAACAGGGAATAACAAAACTCCCTAAATCTTACATTAAATCCAATAGTTTGTCCTGTACGAAGGTGAGTTGCTCTCTTTCTTCCTCAATCACCTTCGTCTCCTTTGCTTCTCCCACTTCACGAACAGAGACTTTCCTAGCTTTTTCAAAATCGATGTCTGTTGTCATCTGTTCTTTGCCTTTTTTTTCTTTAGAAGATTCGAACAAATTAATTATCCTGAATGAGCTACTATACTTTGGATTCTTTAATACATCATTCATGTTGAATGTCACTTGGTCATCATTAATCGGAAGGATAAGGTTCTTTTTTATGAACATCTACCTAAGATTTTTTCGATGTTCACACATAGCATATCAATAACTGGTCAATAATAGGGAGGGTTGGCATTCTTTTCTTCGTCCTCTTTGTCTTCAATAAGTTAGGGTTCAATTTGGTTTTCTAATGACCTTCTGGCTCTCCCTCATTCTTAAGTGCGATAGCCTCATATTGCTCTCTTTGATGTATTTCCATATTACTTAGAGAGTCTTCCACACTTCTCCTAACAAATTCACAGGAAAGCTATCTTACTTGAATCTCCAGGTTGTGAATAAAAGCGACATGATTTTCCGTTACTTGATCAAATTGCTTTTCCAGTCTCTTCTGGTTCTCTTCCATATCTATTAGCTTATCTATGATTTTGTCCTATTTGGAATCCCATAAAATGGACTTGTCTTACTGAAATTCAAATAGGTCTTGATGTCTCATGTAAGTACTTGCATTGTTGGACCAATAGAAATCTAGGTGGTTCTTCCACCACGGAGTGTATATGTTCCAATAAGGATCATTACTTCCCCAACCATATTGTGCCTCATTGTAGTTTGCAAAAGTTCCTTGCTCCCTATAATATCTATCTTCCATCATCGTTCTTTCCATTTCTTCTTGGCATCTAGCTCTTTAGATGTCTCATTCTCACTCTAAGATGTGTTGCTGTGTCTCTACTTTACCCCCCAAACTTCTTTCTCTATTTTTTTAGAACAAATGATAGTGAAAATGTCTTAGACTAAAGAACTAAACTAATCGTTTCTTCGGCAATGGCGCCAAAAACTTATTGAGCAAGTTTTACATTTTATAAAACCCTCAATAACCGCAAGCGCATGGGTTGTACTTTGTAGTATTGAAGAGTCAATCTCACAAGGAGGGCACTAGCCTAATCCTAAGCTGTCTAAGGCTCAAAGAAAAGAATAAAAAGAAATAAAAATTACATAAATGAATACGGAAAGTAAATACGAGAAATTGGTTCAAGAATTGTAACACTGAAATTTCAACAAAACATAATTAAACTAAGTAGTCACAAAGGTCATAATGGAAATCTGTCAAGAGAGTTAATCAATTTATGAGAGAGGGGATTTTACCTATCATTAATGCTAATCTAGCCATTTATGTGTTTACGGGGTGTTGGTTCTAGACAGTCGTAGGTTTGATTACTATCTCTCGAGTTATAACCATTAAACCCTAAATTGTAAACCCTAATCGAATTATAGAACTTGCAATCTCTCAATTCACAAATTACCCATAATTTTAATTAGTTCTAAAGCTCTCTAGTAAACAATCGGGTCTTGCACGGGATCTCTCTCCATGAAATTACCGACTAGATTGATTAAGTGGTCAATTAGATCGCCTAACTCTTATTAATCCGATCTAATCATTTTTATCCGGTTTACCTTCTCAGTTTGTTACCGACATATGCAAATGCATTAATCAATCACAACACCTAAACCAATAAACTCATAAATAACTAAATCAACATTCACTCAAAGTAAAATCCCGAAGGAGAGTTTAGAACATTATCAATAACTCGAAATCCATTTCCATACAATCCATCTCAACTTTATACATTTCAATGAAAAGGGAAATGAAGAGAAATTGAAAGTTAGGTTGGACAAATCGGGAAGGCAGCGGCGTTGGGATACCAGTTGATCTAGGGAGCAGCGGCATTGGGATCCACTTCTTCTTCCTCCTTCTTCCTCTTCTTCTTCTCTCTCTCTCTTCTTTTTCTCTCCCTTTAGGGTTTCCAGGAGTGGCTGAATGTAAAGCTCCACTTCTTCTTTGTCTTCTTCCTTATATAACTTTTATGTTGTGGGCAGCTCTAGGGTTTTCTAGGGATCCAAAAGGGTCCAAAAACTCCCTCAAAACTTGATGTTTTTGAGTGTCTACGCGCCTGCCCAACGTAGGCCACAATCATAGGCCACATTTGAGCCTTCTGTCATATTTGTGGCAAGCAGGACACGATCATGGGTTGTGTCCTGGGCTTCTATCACGATTGTGGCATATGGGCCACGATTGTGGGCTGACTCTAGTGCTTCTATCACTATTGTGGCCTGTTGTGCCACGATCATGGGCCGTTGTTTGCCCGAGTGTCTCTGAAACTTCTCCGTGCTTTGATGTTGACACCTTGAAACACTAACTAACACATCAAGGTACCTCAAAGACATAATAATTAAGCTCAAAGACTTGTACTAACCTATAAAAACACTTAAACACAATTAGTTAACAAACTAACACAATTCTAACCTAAACACATACTAAACGATTAAGTTAACAATAAAATATATATCAAATAAGCCCCAAAACATGATACAATTCACACATATCAAACACCAATCAGGAGTACAAATTATATATCTAGCTTCAAGATCGTAGTAAAGGTTGTTGCTTAAACCATCATTAGTGACTTGAAGGTAGCAAAAGAAACTAGCAATAAAGAGATTGATGATTGAAGCATTAAGGAACTATGCATTTAGTGTGATGAAAAGTTCACGCTGTGACATAAATGCAAGAATAAACAATTTCACATGTATGTGGAGGAGGATATAGAGGAGAAAGATGATGGAGTAGAGAAAATCTGAAATCATGCACATGTCATTTCTATGCAAACTATGATAGGTATCACAAACAAATGAAACTGAGATGCATTTTTAATAGAAGAGTGATATATATATATATATATATAAAAGGCTTTGGTTAAAAAAAAAACAAGGAGACTTAAAGGATATAGAACCTATAATGATCATTACTAGAGGAGGATTAAAGATTTGGTGCAATTAAAATTATAAGAATTTGAAGTAGACGATAGATTGTCATTTATTCTATTATAAAGCTTTAATGATTACGACTAGGGGAAATTTTAATTATAAGAATGGTGTTATTATATTTAATTAGCAAGGTGAAAGGTTACAAAAAAAGGAGTAAAATAAATATTAAGAAGACAATTTGATTAAAAAAATATGAAAGATATGGATGTTGTTTGTATTTTTTTTTTGTTAATGCATCATTAATACAATATGCAATAGGAACAGTCAATGAAATGTGAAGTTTAATATTTGGAGATGTAGGTGGAAGGATGGAAAGAAAGTATGAGGGATCAACAACTTATCTAGTAGTAATGATGTTTTTACTGAACTAATGAGTTTACCACCTTTGCAAGGTCATCAAATTATTTTTAAAAAGGGTACTGAGGCTATTAATATGAGACCCTATAAGTACGCGATTTTACAAAAAAGGACAATTAAATAGCTAATGATGGATATTTTGAAGCAAATTATTATTTAGGAGAGTGTTAGCCCTTTTTTATCACCTATAATTTTTATGAAAAAGAAATATATTTGTAGAGAATGTGTGTGAGCTATGAAGCCCTAAATAGTTCCAGATTGAAAGATAAGTTTCCAATTCTCTTAATTTAAGAGCTTATGAATGAGTTAGGAGGAGACAACTTCTTTACTAAGTTAAACTTATAAGTAAGCTATCATCAAATATGTATGTTTAAAGGTGATATTCAAATGACCACTTTTAAAACTCTAAGGGGCACTATGAATATTTTGTTATACTTTTGACTTAAGCGATGTACCTGTAACTTTTAATATTCTTGTGATTTTTTTCTTCAAACTATACTTAAGTTTGTGTTAGTATTTTGATGATACACTAGTTTATAGATCTTTTCAAATTAACATTTGAATCTTCTTCAATAAGTGTTACAAATTTTGAGGGATCAACACCTATTTCTTAAGAAATCTACTCACTTAGAGCAAGGAAAGTGTAATACTTTGTCATATCATCTTTGCATAAAGAGTGGCTACATATACCAAGAAAATCTTAGTAGTCTAATAATGGCCAATTAAGTCAACCTTGAAATAACTTAGAGGATTCCTTAGGTTAATAGGTTATTATAGGCAATTCGTTAAAGTATATGGACAAATAAGAAAACCATTAATATAATTTTTAAAGAAAATTTCATTAGATAATATGGGCAAATAGGCAAACCGTTAATAAGGTTGTTAAAGAAAATTTCATTTTGGCAGTTATAAGAAGCTGATAATGTATTTGATGCACTTAAGGCTGCTTTAATATCTTCTTGTTTATTAGCTTTACCCCACTTTGATAAATTATTTTTAGTAGAGGTTGATATAAGTGGTAGTGAATTGGGAGTTATCCTAATATAAGATGGACATCCTTTGGCATATATAAGTAAAGATTTATCTCAGAAGCATCAACATCTATCTACACATGAAAAGGAATCTTGACTTTGGTAGTAGATATTAGACATTAGTAAAATTATTTGATAGTTAGGAAGTTTATATTTTAAATTAATTATAAGAGCCCTAAATACATACTAAATTAGAATATTACCACTCCCTTTCAGCAAAATTGGTTACCCAAGTTGTTCGGATTTAATTTTGAAATCAAATATAAGAAAGATGTGGATAACATAACAACTAATGGCTTATCTAGGCTTAATAGTGGATAGTTATATACAATGTCAGTTCACAAATTGAAAGTTCTTTATTATAAGAGATCAATACAAGTTGGGAAATTGATAAGTCTTTGCATTCATTAATTCTCTAGAAGAGAGATAGGTATTGAATTCTTCTTACATATGGATTAAGGAGTTGTTATGTTGGAAAGAGAGATTAATAGTGGGAGTTGATGTGCCATTGTAAGAGAAAATTGATAGGTGTAGATTATACTATGTTTTGGTAGATGTTTAAGTGTGCTTTTTGGTGTTTCTGATATGATTATCATATATATATGCTTAGAATTATGTTATTATTAGTGTTTGTTTATATTCTAAGTGTTTGTGTAGTTTAGAGCATGATTTGGATCTTAATTTGATGTTTTAAGAGGTGTATAATGCGTGATTGAGTGTATGGAAATAGGAAATTGAAGAAATAAAAGAATTAAAAGCATGAAAGCAGGTTATAATCATGACTTGCTTATCACGATCATGACAAATAGTGCAGACAACAATTCTAGCAAATTTTAGCTTTTCCAGCTCGCGTGTCTTTTTGTAATTTTGACGTTTTGGGGTTATTTTTGGAACCATAAGTGTGGAAACCCTAGAAAGAACTCTAGAAGCCTAAAGAACTATTTTAGAACAAAGGAAATACAAAAAAAGCTAGCCGTCATCTTACAAAAGTGGATCAAATAAGGAAGATCGAGGGAGCCGTCCAGATTTCTAGTTTTCTAGTTCAAGCTCCAAATAGAGTTTTTCTTTCTTTCTCCTTGTTATTTTCATATTACTTGATGTATAAACTGAATTTCCAGATGTCTATTACGTTTATGATGTTCTAAATTTCATATTAGGGTTTATTTCATATTTGTTTTGTGACTTTAATCTTTATTGAATTCAATACATATTATATGTTATGTAAATGGTGCATGGTCATACTTTGGCAATAAATTGAGAGAGTGAGTTAAAAGTAATCTAATTAATTTTTGCAACGAGAGTTAGTGAATTAATTTGTCACACTATTGACAAATCAATTATCATCCAAAGAGAGATCTTATATAAGAACTCTCTTTATTCAATAATAACTTTAGAATTAATTGAAGATGTTAGGGAAAGTTTTGTGAATCGAGAGATTACAAACTCTAGGATTTTCGTATTCAATTAGGGTTAATCAATCAGTATAATTGGTTAGGTCTTGAGAGAGGGCAATCAACCCCTTAGAAAATCTATGATCGACACATAATTGAATCAATAATCGTTAGGGGAACAAAATAACAAGTAATAGATCCTACAAATTCGTCCTTGATCATCCTTGAATAATTGTGGCAACTCACTTATTATTTGTTATTTTCTTGATTTTATTTAGTTGTTTTAATTTTTTTATCAGTTCCCTCAAATCATATTTTATTAACTTAGACAAAGTTAGGCTCAATTCGTTTTATCTAGTTCCTCGCGGGGTCAATACCTTTCGATAGTACAAGTGATGATTTGTATACTTGTTAATATTGAGAGTTTTATTATAGGTAAAACTTGCTCAACAAGTTTTTGGCACTGTTATCAGGAAACTTAGTTTAGGACTATTTGAATTCCTTTGATCTAAGGAATTGTTATCTTTTCTTATGTGATTGAGGTACCTAAGAAATTAAACAAATAAAAAATAAAAAAGATAAGAAAGTTTGGGCGTAAAGTAGAAGACACATCAATCTAGACATAACAAGACACATAAACTAAACATGATTTATTTCTCATTTTTGATAGTTTGTTGGCATATTTTTCCTCCTTTTAAGAATTCATTGCTTTATTAAGATTTATTTAATAATCTTTACACATTCTAAAAGATAATCACTACATAGAGATTGTGTAATCTATGAGGGAATATTACATCTATGCTTGAAGCCATATAAGATAACCTTATAGAGAACTCAAATAAATAGTGGGAACAAAATTATACCTCTTAAGAATCTAGTTGTAACTAAGCCCTAAAATTTAAATCATTCTCATTCTTTATAATTTCCAAAGTAGTATATATATGCCAAACATTGATTGTTTGAAGATTACTAAACACAACCAAGGCAGAATCACTCCCTATGGTGTAATATTATTCTTTAATATTCAATGTAAACTGTTTTGTCTGAGGATATTTCAAAGTTACACTAAATAAACAAGATGTTAATGAGGCTATGGAAGGTGCATAAGAAAAGGTCAAGTGAATGAGTTAAAAAAAGAAAGAAAGAATCTAGACAGTAAATAAATATCAAGATTGGAGAAAAGAGTAAAAATTTAAATAAAAGGTTTAAGTTAATGCTTAGATAAAAGCCAATAACTTTCCCTAATCAATCAAAAATTAGGCCATAATGTAAGCTATTATCAATTCATATATGTTATAGATAAAGCGTAAACTTGTGACATATTCAATATTATGAGATTATTGAATAAGGTTATTATTAAACTTTCCTAAATACTTTCTTGTTAATATTGTTTTAAATCATTTATCTCACTATCAAATCAATTTTTTACGTTGAAAATTTTTAATTTTGAAAGAATAGAATAATTTATTATTGTAATTCTTATCCATAAAAATATTCACCATCAACACACACATACATTTGTACACTTAATTATGTTCATAATAACAATTTATAACATATAGTTAAGTAAATTTTGAATTAAATGTTTAAACCAAATCATTCTTAAAATTATTTTATGATTTTTAATGAAAACTAAATCATATGAAAATCCAACCAAACCAAATCAACCTAAATATATAAATACGGGTTATATAAAGTTTTAAAAATTAAAAGCAAAGCTATTTAAATTAGAAAAAGAGAATTTTAATTTTATTTAAAAAAAGCGAAAGGTTCTTCTAATATCACTTATAAAAATAAAATAAAATACAAAATATTTAAAGACTAGTAAAAAATGAATTTCAATTGTTTCTTCTAAACTTTATCAAAAGAAAAAAAATAAACAATTAAAAAATTTAACTATTAACTTCAAATATATGCACATAAAATTTTATTTGAAATATACTAATGTAAAGAATTCTTAATTATTGGGTGAAAAATAACTTTTTGTGTACTTGTGTTTCATGGTGAGGATAGGTTTACAAAGGTGTTTTATATTTTGAAGTGCAAAGTTTCAAAAATAGTTTTATTTAAATGATTGTTAAGCACAAAGTGGAAATTTACTGAAAAAGAGACTTCACACTTGATTTAACTCACGAAAGAATAATTCTCTACAAAATAGAAAATGAATGTTTGTGATTTCAACCTAACAGTGTCAAAGAAAAAGGAAATTGTAAATTATTAAGTTTTTTAGGTATAAATTATTTATATTATATACCTTAATTAAATATCAACAAATTAATGAGTTTCAGTAGTTTAAGAGATTTTTCTAAGTTCTAGTTCATTTTTGTTTAATGTGTTAAAAAAATAATGAAGAACAATAACTAAAAGGAGATTTAAAAAAATATGACAGGGAAGGATAGTTACATCTATGATTGCTTTAGTTTGTTTAATTACATTATTGAAGAAGTTTATTAAGAAAGAGAAAGAAATAAAATAATTTTCTTATAATTGAAAGATTGCAATACAATAAATTTTTTTTGGGAAATACAATGCAATAGAAGTACTATCTTATAATTTTATTTTTATTATAAATACTATCTTATAATTTATTTTTATTATAAATATATATAATGCATATTTTTAACATTTTCTAATTTTATTTTTATGAATGATTTACTTGTTAAGTTGTTAACATGATGAATATTCTGTTGTTTAATTTGGTGGATAAATGCAATAGAAGTAGAACAACAATGGAAAATTTTTAGATTGAAATATAAAGAATATATGAAAAAATAAATAAATAATGATGTCAAGAACCCGTTTTTGCATTAAGAAGATATTGTAGATATTAATATACTCCATCTTATTCAATGTCTACCTTTTATTATTATTATTTGTTTACAATTTATTGTGTAATTTAACTTATTATATTTTATACTCGTTTCCTTGTTGCAACCCTTGTTGAGAAGAATTAAGATAAAAGTTACTTTTGATAGGTCTTGAAATACTTTTTATTAGTATGAAACTAAGAAAATTGTTAATTGCAACTAATTTATATGTTAAATATTATTAAATTACCTATTTTATTTAATAAAAATTAAATTATTAATTTGAAATCATATTCTAACTTAATGGATGATTTTACTTTTTTATTCGTTACAGGAATTTAGAAAATATTTGAATAGATAATTTACTACAAGAAAAATGGGATTTAGCGACGAAAATTACTATCGGAATGTGAATGTTTTCCGTTGCCAAGATAAGTTAGCGACGAAATTTACTGATGGAATGAGTTGTCGAAGAAATGGCCGTAGGTAAAAATTAATGACGAAGTACAAATTTTCCATCGTTAATTTACTGGCAGATATTTTTTTGTTCCATCGTTATATTTAGCGACGATAATTTTTATGCTATCGGTAAATTTAGCGAAAGAAGATTTGTTTCAGTCGGTAAATGTAGCGACGAAAAAGGCTCCTCTATCGGTAACTTTACCGACAGATTTCCCAAATCCATCGGTACATTGACGACTAATTTTATCGATGAATCTTAGTAGTTCATCGGTAAATTCATTGTATTTTACCAACAGATTTTGATGGTCCGTCAGTAAATTCACATTTTACTGATGGAATTTGTTTTCCTGTCGGTAAATTTACTGAGATTTTTTTTAAAATTTTCCCTATATTTAATTTTATTTCATAATCTTATAATTGATGTATAATTTATACAGTTATCAGTTATCTGTTGATAATTTTTTGATTTGTTTATACATTTAATTTGTTAAAACAAAAAGTTGATTGATGATATAAAGTAAAAATTATCTTAATTGATGATAAAAAAATATTATCTACAGCAATAAGTATTTAATTCATGCAAAATGACTACAGAAATGTTATTCATTTGGTGCTGCCCTTCCTCTTCAACTCATCCATCTTATTACGGAGTTGGGCTATGTACTCTATCGGCTGTTGCAACTGAGTTGCTAGTGTCTGTACTATGCTCTGAAGCTCATGGATTTCACTAAATGCCACCTACTAGATGCTACTGTACTGGATGTGAAGGATTACGAATAACATGTGTTTACAAATGAACCTAAGCCGAAGATCCTTCCACGACAATCCCTACCACCCACTGCATGAAGATTTGTTTGACACTCATCAACATCTTTAGACTACTAAGATTGTCGTTGAATGCTTTCTTGTATTTGGTCATATCAGAAGGCAATGTTTATGTTAATAAGTGATAATTATTAAGCATTACTATTAAAGTGTAAATTTCACATACATTTAGTTCTTTACATCTGATGTCGATGAAGGTTAAACTGTCATGCTTCTTAGTGTGAGTGTGCAAAAGAGTTGACGGGGTGTAGGGTTCTTGCCCATGGACTTCTTCTGCATCAGAATAAAATGTTATAAGTGAACTACAATTTACAAAAATTTCGGCATAATTTTCTCTATTTTTATGATATTTACCCTTTGTTCAACAAACAAAGTAACTCAACAATAACTCAACAACACAGCCATATATGGAACTAGACATTTATAACATTATTATTCTCCATAATACACATATTTTCATGCCAAAATTCACATATCAAATTAAATTGAAATACATCAAAGTAAAAAAACCAAAATATAAGTGTAAAGTGTAGATACTTACAAGTCTCTCTACATGCTTATGGTGGGTAATAGATCCTCCAGTGTGTACGGGAAGACTCTCTCCCCCCGGTCCTTCTC
>JANIPN010000009.1:9747445-9759983 GCA_027478595.1 Erythroxylum anguifugum
AACTTTATATACTTTCCCTCAAAAGAATACAAAGAATGATCTCTCTGATTGAATGAGAAAAGCAAAGCTCGAATGAGTTATATATAGGCGTATTCAGATGACTAAGAGTCCTAATAGAACTCTACTAACTAAGTTCATAATCTTATCCTATCTTATCTCATAGGATTAAGTTATATCACATTTAAAAGATGACCTTATCTAGGAATGATTTTCCATATCCACGAAGATCTCCTTTATCTTCAGATGATCCTTCCCCGTGATATTTATCTTTTCAAACTGATGTTCATCCAATGTGATCTTATCCGCCACATCATCCAAGATCTCCCCACGATCTCTATCCGCTGATGATGCAGTAAGATCTCGCCGAAGCCCGCTAGCACACTGGCCTGATCCAATGCTTCCCACAATAAGTTTGTTAGTCGTGGTCTATTCATCTGAGCGTGACTAAGTCCTTTGTCTGTCAAGTCCTAGCCTGGGTCGAGTCAATCTCCACAAGGTATGAGACTCTGTCAAAATTCGTACCAAGTCCGATCCCACTCACCCACGTTTGTCTTAGTGTTTTCACCACAACCTATCCGCAATAAGTCCATTAATGCACGTCCATAGATAAGTCCATCTTCCATGATCCAGCTCACTCATGGTGCAATCTCGTTGCTCCATGACTAAGTTCAAGTCACAAACCTGGTTAGCATAAAACCTTGCACAGTTCGCATACCTTCGACCTGCCTCGCCGAAGTCAAGTGCTTAAGCGCCTCGTCACACTCGTATGCCTTCGTGCATCCTCGCGGGGTCTTACATGCCTTTGCGCCTTCTCGCGCACCCTCAAATCTTGCACGGCTTAGTTTGCCAACTCCGTGTAGCCTCGCATCCGAATCTTATGTCTCATCGAAGATTTCCACCAACGCGTGCCTACGCGTATTGAATGTCACCTACTCTCGAGATCTTCGCCGATACTTCTCGCATCCCTCGCCTACTTCGTAAGTTCCTCGGGTTTTGCTAGCCAGCTCGCAACACTTTGCCTTTTTCCCTCATCAACATGCCTTCTTCGTGCCGACTTGCGTGCCAAGCATTGGTCAAGGCTTGCCAATACTCGCACAATCCCTCGGTCTGAACTTAGGAGTCTAACACTTGGCTAGATATCAAGAGAGAGTAATTAAAACCTTAGGATATCAAAAATCAAGCATAATTGAATTAACAAGATAAAGGGAAGACAAATCAAAGATAAAATAATCCCTAATTTCCAATATTGATTAACTTCACTTTTTTTGCTATCTTTACTAATTTAGTTATTAAGTTTTATTATTTTATTTTAAATTTAGTTAATTTTTTAATTCAATTAATTCAATCCTTTATCACCTTAAACACAGTGCATTCAAGTTATTAGGTGACTAATCCAATTCTCATGGGAATTATATTTTGTGTCCTACAATATACGATTCGTATACTTGCGATATTATATACTTTAGAATGAGCAAACAAGTTTTGAAGTTGTTGTTGGGGAATTGAATTAGCATCTTATTCGATTTGAATTCATTTGATTTAAGGAATTGATACTTTTCTATTGTGTGATTGTAGGTGCATGAATACAAAAATCACTCGGAGTATGAGAAAATTAGAAGATACATCAACATTTGATATCGCAAAGCAAGAAAGAGAGTTTCGAAAGGTGGATCATTAAGAAGTAATAAAAAGAACAATGGTGGAGGGAAGAAAGCAAGGAGAACAATAAAGGACATTATGGAATTCATGAGGTCATGGTTCAATGTGAATCAATAAGGGATTACAAGATCATGATTAAAGACTAATACATTTGAATTCAGGCCAGCACTGCTAACTATGGTACAAACCAACGTGCAATTTTTTGGGCTGGCCAATAAGGATCCTAATGCTCATCTGGCCAATTTCTTAGAGATTTGTGATACGTTCAGGTATAATGGGCTGTCAGATGATGCAATTAAGATGAGACTTTTTCCTTTTCGACTCAAGGATCAAGCCAAGGCATGGCTAAATTCACTCAACCCAATGAATGTCACAATATGGGGGGAGATAGTGCAAGCCTTTTTAGCTAAGTACTTCCCCTTGATAAAGACTATAAAGCTCATAAAGGAAATTACAAATTTTCAGCAAAATGAAGGTGATTATTTATATGAAGCTTAAGAGAGATTTAAGGAATTGAAAAGGAGTTTTTCACATCATAACTTGCCAAAGGAGTTCCTTTTGTAAACGTTCTATAATAAAGTGTTAGTTGTACACTTATCCTAGTAGGTTTTAGTTTGCCCAATCCTATTTTCTCAAACAAAGAATAAGGCATCATGTTAATTCCAACCCCTAGGTTGGATAAAGCCTTATCTATTTTTAAGCTACCAATTTTTAAGGGATAGTAAAACTCCCTAGATTTGTAAGATTCTCTGGTAGTTTGCTTTTCAAAACTTCTAAGCTCCTTCCACTCAGCGTAATAGTTGATAACTCCTCTAACTTTTCGTTATTCAATAGTAGCTCCTTTAAAACTTTCATATGTTATAGCATCTGCACAAGTGCTTTAACAAAAGATAAGTTATCTTGGAGTTGCTTAAACATTTAAAGGAACTTACCAAACTGTGCATCCATTCGATCTTTCTTCACTTTAACATACTAAAGGATGACAGGTTAGTATTCCTTAACTTCTCTAAGGTGGCCTTCACCTTTGGCTTTTAGTTGACTCTTTGTAGTCTCCTTATTCTTCTAGAAGCTCTTTTCCATCTTTAGGGTTATTGCTATTATACGTTTTTAAGGATTTGTTTCAATTGTACTAGGCAAACTCCCTTATGGTCTTTTAAATATTAACTTGACGATTTGACCGATCTAAACCTCCAAGTTACATATAAAAGCTTTTGTTCATTAATATCTTGCATCAGAATCTTGAGCAATCTTTAACATCATCTCTTCCAGAGTAGACTTCTTGTGTGGTTGTTGCTGGTATCCCAGTAGAGGGTTGTTCCTTGTTTGCCCTTGATTTTCCCAAGAGAAATTAGGTTGATTCCTCCATCCCAGATTGTATGAGTTGCTATATGGATTGTTTTAGGGTTTAGGAGCATTCCCCAGACAATCCACATGCTCAGGCTGTACTGTTTAATAGTTTGAGCCTGAATGTTCTAGCCCGCACACCTCACACTACATAATTTCACCTTGTGGATTCATCATTAACTATCGAATTTTTTGCTCAACACTTCCATTTGGTTCACCAACTACACCACTACGTCTACTTCATAAATTCCCGTTTGCTTATTAATTCTTGCTGTAGAAGAGCACCAATAGCAGTTGTTCATTGCCATATCATCAATAAGGTCATGGGCCACTTCTGGTTCTTATTATTGAGAGTACCACCACTAGTTGCATTTATTAACTACCTTGTATTCTGATTTAACCCACTATAAAATGGTTTGGATCTGCATCCAAAATGGTAGTCCATGTTGTGGGCATCTTTTTAACTTCTCTTTAAACCTCTCCCATGTATCATATAATGATTTGGAATCAGCTTAGGAGTAGGAGGAGATATTGGTCCTCAATTTTGTTGTCTTCATTGGAAGGAAGTACTTCAACAAGGATTTCTCTACCACTTGATCCTATGTAGTTAGTGACGATCTTGGCATTGACTTTAACCATTGCTTTGCCTTTGTTCTTAAAGAAAATGGGAATAATAACAGTCTTACCACCATTGATCTTAAAAGTTTCACAATTCTCCAAAAAAAAATTAAGATATGTGTATACGGATCCTCATCTCATAATCCAACAAATTGGACAAATTATTGTACCATTTGTATGATACTAGGCTTGATTCAAAATTATTGGCACTCAAAGTCAATTTGACATTGCTGGACTTCGTTCTAATCAAGTCTTGTCTAGTGTAATCAAACATAGTCCTTGGTTGTTCTACCATGGTTCCTGATTCTTTAGTATCAATTTGACCTCCCAAGTCCTCTATTTGTAATCTAACTTGAACTATCTCAATTGCATTCTGCAGAGATTTCTACGAGTTGTTCTTTTGATTTCTAGATCTTCAAGACTTAAGTTCTTTTGATCACTTCAGTTTAAAAGCTGACCAAGGATTAAATGTTTGTGAAAACAAGAAAATTAACAAAATCAAACAAATAAAATAAAAACAAAAATAAGATAAAATAAAGTAAATATGGGCAGATTAATAAAAGCTAGGTTTTCCTAATATTACTAATCCCTGACAACGATGTCAAAAACTTGATTGACAATTTCTATGTTTATAAGAAATTTATCAATGCTAAAATAACAACTACAATGTGTATTAATAGCTAGGATAGGCAAGTATGGTTCGATTCTAGAAGGACTATAAGTACTAGTAATTATCCTTTTCGTAATATCTAATCGTCAAATCAGATTGTGGATTTAATGAAAAATTAAACTAAGATTTAAACACTAATGAACTCAAAACAAGGAAAATAATTTGAAAAGTAGATATTAAGAAAATAGTACCTAGGTGATGAATCCCCCTAAGAATCCTTAAATTTTATCATGCAATTATAATATTGATTGTTGGAACATGGAAATTCCTATCTTGAGTTAATATCTTTATCAAGACTATTAATAACTAATCCATAAGTTTATTAACAAAAATCTTTCTAGTTAAACCACCTAGGATTGTATTATAGATTCGCAAATTTCACTATTAGGTTTGAACCTAATCTAGCAGATTTATGTCGACCTATCTTTAGGTTTACATGCAACTCCTTCCAATTATGATATATCTATTCACACAAAAGGATTTCTCAATCTCAATCATATGAATCAAATCATGAACTGATATTTTGGATATATTAGAATAATAATATAATGTATAATTGAATTGCAATAAATCAATCAATAAAATTGCATTGAATAAAACATCAAATCATATTGTTATCATAACTTAGGGTTCGTCACACCTAGGCACTAAACAAATTAGGTCCTGTCTATAGAAAACAAAACCAAAGACAAATATGCAGAAGAATAACTAGAAACAAAAGAAATCATAATTGCAAATTCTTCTAATGGATCTTCTTGCAATTTTGATTGAATGTTGTTATCTATCAAATCTTTTAACGTATTCTTCATGTTTTCCTTGTCCCTTTATCAAAACTGTGGGCTCTTTATGATTCTTATGACTCAAAATTAATTTAAACTTCACCTCCTCTCTTTTGCCTTTGTTCACACCCTTTTATTGTAAAAACTATATGGGATATACGCGATCAACATACATGGGTGTGTTGGTGACTGTGTATCTCCAAAAATACCTGAATTCATGATTTTACACAAGCGTAGAGACTTACATGGGTAACATATATGACCGCGTATATCAACATACATGATCGTGTAACCTCACATGACCAAAAACAATATTCTTCATATCTTCGCACATTTATGGAGACCTACATAGTCCCTCTACACAGTCGTGTAAGTCCTTACTTTCCTTAAATCTTCATTCCACGCCATGATTTCATCTAAAATTTTCTCTAGGTAATTATCACCTATAAACTCACTTGAAGCAAATTAAAAATACTATAAAACTATTAAATATTTTATCACATGTTAAGGTTAAATTGGAACATGTATGCAATCCATCAAAGAGGGCAACCTAAGTATTAATGATATTAGAATCATAAAGAAGGTATTGATTGTCAAAAGAATATAGAGATTATTGGGGCAAAAAGACACATTGTACTTTAGATGGTTACACATATACTTTATAAAAAGGCAAAAGCTTATGGGAAATTAATAAGGAAGAGGCTAACTATTGTTTTTTTAATAACTATTAGACCTTAGGAACTTACTATCAACTCAAATTAAATTTAAGATTGGAAATGGGGGAATTGCTTCTTTATATTACAATAACTGTTGCAAATTAGGTCTAATATGCTTCACTCAGATGGCTTAGTAACTATTAATATTTTTCCCACTCACTCAAGAGTAAAGGTTATTATTAATGACAATTAAAGGTACAGAGAGCCAAATTACTTTTAAAAAAAACTAGTACCAGATGATAATCTTGATTTTGATAAAGAGGATAAATATATATGACTTGCATACCCATCTAGCTCTTTCACTAGTCTATCATAAAGAACTGTATTAATAGGAAGTGGTGCAAAACTTGCTTGACATTGTCTGATATGGAACAAGATCCATCAAACTAGGGTGGCAATCAAGGCTTACAATGTTGAACAAACTTACAACACTTGATAACTAGAAACACCTAAACCTTATAAATAGATGTTGCTTACGCAAGGAGGACTTCGAAAGATCTAAGAACCTCTTTTTCAAGTTCTATTTTTACTCAAACATTTGGAAACAGAACCTTAACTTATGACATATTGACTACTCAAAGCTCAACTATCGAGAATTTCTAGAGAGGTTAAATGGAATATGGGTGTAATTTTCTACTAGTTTTTGGCTTATGCATCTATACCATATAGGAGAAAAGAAACTTTAGGTGTTTCTAGGGTAAGAGAGGAACGATGATAATGTTATAATAGATTTGATCTTTTGAGTAAGAGAATAGATGGCCTACGTAAAGGAGACAACTAAGTTTATCAATGGCATCATCACGTCTTAGAGGATCTAAATTATGTAACTGACACTATCGCTAGGAAATAAGTGATCATTGGCTACTAATCACTACTAGGTAGTACATCCATAACCCCAAGCATATACAAAAATTAATCATCCACAGGAAAAAGGGAATGGAGATCCTAACCATAAAGAGAACACATCACAGATGGAAACTCTATGAGAAGGCCCCCCTATTATGAGAACCACACGAGATACATCATAAAACAAGCTTAAATGGAACGAAGCAACATGCATGCAATGGGATCTTAATAATGAACAAAACACAGTGACTAACAGATAGAAAAGAGAGGAAGCAGCTCACCCATCCATACAAGCAAGAGGTAGAGTTGGAGGCCAAAAAATGTCCAAACTGCATGTAGATGTCTCAATTACTCGATTAGATCAAAGTTGATCCCAGCTCATGAATCTCTTTAGATGCATATCAATCCAGGAGACTTATTTGCTTAGATGTGGTAGAGAACTCAGAAGATAAAGTTTAGAGCATATATTGTCTTATTTATGTTATTGATATTGTCCAGGTCTCGAAGTACTAGACTAATGCATATACTCTACTCTCGAAGTACCAGACTAATGTGGACGGATCCGGGGGGGGGCTAGCAGGGGCTATAGCCCCCCCAACTAAAAAGTTTTCAGAATATATACATATATATATAGGCGCCAGCCACTCAGACTAAAACTTTTTCAGAATATATACATATATATAGGCGCCAGCCCCCCCAAGACTAAAATCCTGGATTCGTCGTATACCTAAGAAGCACAGATACGGACACGGACACGGACACGGACACGGGGACATACCAACTTCTAAAATTTGGTGGACATGGACACGGCATATATATATATATATATATATTATAAATTTAAAATTAAGAAAAAAATTCAGAATTCATAATATGATATATATTGATTGATGTATTTCAAGACTTCCAACATCTTAATAGTTCATATATATTTGATACTTTATAAGTCCCTCTAAAAAAACATGGAGCATATATTCTATGGAGCATATATTTCATTAAGCAATATCCGAGCGATCTCCAGACGTATCTGAGCTGTGTCCATCGTGTGTCAGTGGGTGTCCGACACGCAGACACGGCTCCATTTTGCCGTGTCTGTGCTACATAGGTATATACTCTAACTTTGTCCTTAGGCCTCTTTTCTTAAATTATTCATTTACCTTTTAAAAAAATCCCTCAAAACCCCGTTGTACTTTTAAAATCATGCAGGAAGTCCTTAATTTTTATGAAAAGTTTAAAACCAGTCATTTCGATAAGTTCAATTAAATTCACAAATTGATTCGGTTGTTAGATAATAGAAAAAGGGCAGTCTTTGTGAAATCAACTCGTACTTGCTAGTGCTAGCTACGGCTACGCCATACACTTATGGTTATAATTATTATAAGCACATAAAATCAATCAATGAACACCTTTACATTGCTTATTTTATCTACATATTGGTAGAACTTTCACTAACTTCTTGTTATTGTACTTGTAGTATTTGTTTACAGAGATGCATATATAATTTTATGGGCATTTCAAATATGTGATGAGGAATTCAAGAATATCTAGTAAGCTCTTCAAAACTAACTCAATCCTACAACTTGTATCATCCAACGAACAACTAAGCATAAAGATTGTAAAGCCAAAATATGTGTTTAAAGAGAAGAAAATGGTAAAATAATGCGTTGAAGTAGCTCTGAAGTTTAGCAGTACATAGTGATCTGAGTACGAGACTATTTGATTTTGTTTCCTACTTCTCTAACAAGACTGTCCGAGTTCTGCAGGTTTGTATTGTTGGGGCAGATTTTTAACATACTTTTGGATGCTTTACCTACACTCAAGTTTTGGATCTTTGTCAACCTTCTAAGAAGTTCAAATTGCCATTGTCTAGGCTTTAAACGTGCCAGTGATACCCAACGTTTAGATTGCTTCTGTCCCGGCGTTTTCATTTGCTGCTTCAACTTCCTATTGGCGTGCCATCTTCCACCTCGCCAGCCAAGGCCATATCTGCAACTCAGGTGAAAAGGAGGTAAACTAGACATTAGCAAATGCATGAAGTAATTTACTATAGAGGCAACAAGGGCTCAAAAACATTTCTGCTAATATCATTTCGATATAAACGTTTTACTAATTTCGAAGTAATATGAATGCTGCAAAACACAAGATCTGACAGAACAACCAGTACTTCGGAAAGAATTACCGCCTAATTGGTTCCCAGACAAAACCATCAAACCTTGTCAAAGCAATAGTTACTTGCATTTGAAGCATCTTAAAAATCTCAACCAACTTCGTTAGACTTTTTCTCATCAAATACCATTCTAACTGGCTAAAAGTTTTACGAGTAATAATCATTATGTACCTTGAAAACTCGGATAAAAAACAAAGAAAAAGGAAAAAAAAATTGTGGATAGATATGTTAAGCAAGTTAGTGCTATTAAACTACATCAACTAGCTTATTTGAACGTCTAAACTCTTGATTGACAGTATAAGAGTTCAAAAATCAATCAGCCACGATTTTCATACACTTAAGAAGCATAAACACACAAAAAGAGATTATTTTTATGTGAGAAGAAACTCCGATATAGGCTATAATTGAATTCTTCACAAAAGAAAATGGATGCTAAGATAATTTCCCATTCAAGACCTCAGCAAAGAGTAAGGATCAATATTCTTTTCATGAAGCTTATGCTTGATTAGCAGTCAGCGCCCTACATAGATGAATCTACATCAAAGCTAGTTGTGATAAATGCATCTAGTGGGAAATGGAAATTTCTCAAATTTTGTCATTTTATGCAACAATTATTTCAATTCTCCAACACAAAACTAATAAAAGATTTCATTTTAATTCTATTTTATTTTTAGTTTTCATATTGCCACCATAAGATATTTCAAGTTCTTCAATAAATTTCTCATCTTCACAACATTGTTTAGTAGTTTTATAGTTGGCTACCAACAGGGCAAAATTCTAAAACCATTTCTAGCACCCTATAACCCTTTTACAACCACATTTCAGAATTCAAAAACAAATAAGTGCACCTTTCTGAGGCAAAACTAGATTGAGGGTTTTAAATTTATTTTAAAACTCATTTGAGACGCTATGCTTGGAGAAAAAACCAATAAAGCTCTCAAACAATGCAATTAGAAACAATTAATACCAACCTTTAACATTAGTAAGCAATATAAAACGCATGATTCCAGTGGCTCTAATTCCATGAATGCATACTTTAAAAAAGATAAAACTGTTTTCCTCCAAGAAAACATTTCAGAATTCAAAAACAAATAAGTGCACCTATCTGAGGCAAAAACTACATTGAGGCCTTTTAAATTTATTTTAAAACTCATTTGAGACACTATGCTTGGAGAAAAAACCAATAAAGCTCTTAAACATGGCAATTAGAAACAATTAATGCCAACCTTTAACATTAGCAAGCAATACAAAACGCATGACTCAAGTGGCTCTAATTCCATGAATGCATACTTTAAGAAAGATGAAACTGTTTTCCCCAAAGAAAACATTTCTGCCAAGCCAACACACTCGCATTTTAGCCAGGGCTAAAGATGTTTGGCCAAGTTTTTGAAACAAAAAAAAAAAACAAAATAAAGATGTTTGACAAAAAGTAAAAGGGCTATATTCACAAAGTTGAATAGAGAGTTGTCAATTGATTGTATAAGAGCTCTACAAGATCCTATGCCCACCACATCGAAAGCATTTTGTAGTAGACTTAGGGATCACCACTAGTGAAAAGAACCTTCAGTATAGCTTATAGATCTTCAGTGAAAGAAAGAAAAATACAACGATGAGGGAATGAATATTTAATTATTTTTTGTTGTTGTTAATTCATTAATAGAAAAAAGTTTGAAATACTTTTATTTTAGTTTGGTCTTATTGCTTTAAGACTTGAGTCTATCAGGATTATCACATGGTAATTAAAAGCTTAAAGACAACTGTATGTTTATTAATAGGAATAGCTAGAGGGTAGTGGGCATTTGAGCTTAGCCCAAGAGTATTAGTATGGACTCTACAAGGGGTTCAATTTTGTACTGATGCCGTCTTGTTGGATATCTTTAGAACCTGAAATTCACACAGGCAACCGGCATGGCAAGACAGCTGATTTCTAACAGAATTCAACTCCATTTTTGAAGAACCAAAAGGATTATTTCCCCATACTTTGCATGAACACAAGATTGCTTAAAGAGGATACTGAAGTTGTCTATGTCAGGACTTATAGGTATCAATATTTTTAAATTCAGAAAAATATGATTGAAGGACTAGTACAAGAGGTATTGACTCAAATGTATAATTCAACATAGCAACAATCCCTTTTAATCACTAGTGGTATTGGTTAGAAAGAAAGACAATACGTGAAGATTCCACATTGATTACATATTGTTAAACAGATATACAATTAAAGAAAAAATTTCAATTCCTTTGATTAAGGAATTATTGGACAAATTGAATGGGGCAAGGTGGTTTTTAAAGCTTGAATCTGCTCAGATTATCATCAAATCAGGGTGCTCTCTCAAGATGTACATGGAACAACTTTCATAACTCATGAGCGTACTATGAGTTCTTGGTTATACCCTTTGGACTTACAAATGATCCCGCCACTTTTTCAGAGGTTAATGAATCGATACTTTAGGGCTGACGTAAGGAAGTTTGTGTTAGATTTTTCATATGATATTTGTGTTTTCAGCCCCACATTCAAAGACCATTAAAAGTACCTCAGGATTGTTTCAGTAATTTTGCATAAGAAGAGTTCTTTGCCAAAAGCAAGTAAGTGCAGCCTCGAAGAAGATCAAATTGAATACTTGGGCCATGAAATTTCAGCAAGTGGAGTGATTACTAATCGAAAGAAGCTGGAAACTATTGCCAATTGACCTAAACTTGCCACCATCAAGGAAATAGAGGGTTTTGGGGACAGGGAGGGATTTTTCAAGAGGTTTTGTCCAACACTATGGCATAGCAGTAAGCCTTTAAAAGGCTCTTTTGGTTGAAATGAAGATGCACAAAAAGCTTTCCAACATCCAAAATAGGCATTAATGACAGCACTATGTTTATCTTACCTAATCATGCACAAATTTCACTATAGAGACTCATGCTAGTGCGTGAGGACTAAGAGCAATCTTGTTACAACAATAGCACTCCATAGCCTTCGTAAGGCCTTGGTTCTTAAGTACTAAGCATTATCCACCTACGATAAGGAATTCCTAGCAATGGTCATAGTAGTGAGACATTATCATCATTTAGACGAAGGAAATTTATAATACAGACTGATCAAAAGAGCTTAGAATACCTCCTTGAAGAGAGAATTAGCATTCCCTTTCAACAAGCTTATAGCTCCCTAACCTTTGAAGCTATGACTTCGAAATCATGTGAAGGAATTCCTGCCATAATCATTTCTGCCTTTGATATCCCCCTCAAATTGATGTCGGCTGATAAAAAAGCATCAATTTGTGAACAAGGAAGTGATGTCGGTTCTAGGAGAGAGCCCTAGTAAATACATCAGCAATCTAGAGATCGGTGACGATATGTGAAAGAGAGAAAACATGTGTCATATGCTTCACGAATAGAGTGACAATTTGAATGGAATATGCTCATTTACAAATGGGTTTATAGAAATTTGAATGGAACTAGTATTTTGAAACCCAAGTTCTCGCAACAATCCCCAAGGCCGTATAATTTTAGGACATGCAGAGGACATATCACAATATTCAGACTTAGTATAGGACTTATACACCCAATCTTGCTTCTTGCTTTTTCATAAAACAAGAGAGTTACCAAGAAACATGCACCGACCACTAATTGAATGTCATAAACAGCCCAATCAATATCACTGTATGCAACCAAATTGTTAGGGCTGATGGCAATAATACTAAACAGAGGATATGGAGGGTATATTCACGTAGGAAGAAAGAGGGTGAGGTGA
>JANIPN010000009.1:9766912-9779949 GCA_027478595.1 Erythroxylum anguifugum
TCCAAACAGTGTAAATTCAATTCAATTCTAATTTCATTAATAGAATTCAATTCAATTCATACAGGAATTCAATTCTACGTGTACCATAAATGATTCTTTAACAAAGTATCAAAGCGTTAATGACTGGGGTTTCTAGAGTTCAAATCAAATTGCGTTGTTTGCTTGGTGGATTTGTGATTTGTATTCAATCTTCTTTTAAGTTGACATGTTAAAAATATTTAAACTATTATTAGATTCGAGAAACAACATAAGCTTTTATGCTAAACGGCTTCATGACATGAGTGAAACAAGATTATAATGCAATTTGCAAAGAAAAGGGCACTTCATACAAGCTTCTCACCACAAAAAGGAAACTTTAGCATTTTACTTCAAAAAACAACATAAGACTGAAACAACAAAGTGACATTAATGGATATTAATACAACTTTGAGTAGCATTAACTGTCCATAATTCAATATTCTATAATAAGGTTATAAATACGTGGGCCGCAATACTACAATTGTGTGTCCACTTTGTTATTACAATTGTGTCCACATCACCGCAATAACCTACAATTGCAGTATAACCCCCAATCTGTAATTTAAAACTTTACTCTATATTTTCCAGGGCAATCATTTGTTTCCAAAAGCAATCAATCAGAAATAGTAGTATAGTCACCAGACCATTTCCATGGCCTAGGAGACAACTCCATTGACTGGATTGCAGAACCTTGCATGGCCCAAAACAAAAATACTGACAACAAGTAATACTTCACACCTCTATTCCAATATGAAACATAATCGAAGATAAGTATTACAATTTACAGATACTCACAACTTGTTCAATTGATTCAAGCCTTTGATCCACTTTTGATTCATGATAATGGCGTATGCAATACCCTATAAATAAATTGTGATGATTGATAAGATACTCAAGTACTAGATACAATCAAAACAGTTAGAACAATAATAATTTAAACTCTAAAATTGCCACAAAGTTCATAACTATGTAACCCCTTCACTAATTAGGCCATCGTAACGTTCAATTCCAAATCTACTTGGAACCAATCAAATTGAAGAAATCAATGTTCTAGAAGCTTCAATACACATAACCTAAATCAAGTATAAGATCAACCAATTCATCAAGTACAAGCCAGTTTCTTCTAGGGAACCTTCTCACTCAAGCAGTGAACCCATCTGACAAAAATTACATCAACTGACAGATAAATATATGTCCAACAATAGTTCACTTAATCAAAGTTATAGATTCTTATACAGACAAGACTAGTTTGACATACAGAATTCGGTTAACAATCAACGTGTTCATAGACAGTGAATATCAAGTCTACACAAAGAAATAAACAGTTAATTTATTTGAAGAACCTGAGCAATCGTCCCAAAGGCCCATTAAGTGCTAATATCAAAACACTTTGAGCGAAACCAAAGGGATGTGACAAAGTAAAAAGGAATAAGCTAAACGAAGAGAAAAAACTTACCTGCCCATGCCGTAGCAACTGACGCCATAGAAGTTCCCACGGTGAACACTACTCTATGCCTCTCAAAAATGTCCTAATAAAACAGGAAAACCCAGATGGAAATCAATTTGACCGAGGAAAAACACAACCTAAGGAGAAACGAAACATTACCTTGGTGGATACAAAGGTGTCATGCACAGCAGCCCATGAATTAACAGCTTTCCCCTTCCAAAGAGAGGTTACCCGACCTCTCAGTCGCTGCATATCACCGCATGCTCCTCTGTGATGCCGTCTAGTTGAACCAACCTGAGAGAATTTTGGTACCCCCGGAACCAACAGAGATGTTTACGGGATAGGAAATATGATAAAAGTAAAGGGAAATATTTCAAATATTTATTGTTAATTAAGCCTTTTTTTTAGATGTTTACTTGTTGCATAAGAAAAAGGAAATGAAATATTGAGAGAGAAAAAAAAGATGAGAAAATAATAGAAAAAAATGATACTTTATTTTCTCTATTTGTTTTCTTAATTTATCAAATGAGGGAATTGAAACTTATATTAGACAAAAGAATTTTTTGAGACCTTTATGTCCTTGATTATAGAACTTGTATATTAATTGCTTACTAAGAATTGGAAAACTCATATGAGATTGAACTGTTAATTGATTAATAACAACAAGACATTATATTTACTAGTCATAATAGCAACTTTTGTAATCAGATCAAGGGATTAATCAACCTTACCTCTTTGACAAGAGTTGTGCAGAAGAAACTAGGAAGAAAGGCGGGAGGGTTGTGTTCTGTATGGAAAAAATTGTGGCTGAGAGTGTGTCCTTTTTGTTGAGTTAAATAAGGATACTATGGTAATTTACATATATTAGGGTTCTCTTGTCTTAGATTTCTCCTCCTTTTCCACCAATTTGACGGGAAACATATTTGACCCAAACTTCCCTCAGTTTTTTCTCCATTCTCTCACTTTGCCTTTGCTTATTTTTTTTCCAAACGGTGAAACCAAGAAAAGTTCAATTCTCTTCCTTCGTGTTCTCTTGTTTTCCTTCAATCCAAACCAGGGCTAAAGCTTTCAAATTGTAATCTAACGTTTTCAAAACATTTATAATAGATGCTAAACAGATGAATAATCTAATGAGATTAATTCTAAACGCTATATTAATACTGGCATAACATTATTTTTATATTTTAAATAAAAAATTGTATAATTATATTTTAAATTAATAAAAAAGTAGGCCTCGTAGCCACGAAATAACGGGGCTATTATTCATACATTTCAAACAGTAGGTCTTACTTATAACATAACAATATAGACCATATTTATATATTTTAGACAGTGAGCCCTATTTGTCATATGATAATAGGGCCTACTTTTACTTTTAAAAAAAATCGTATCAGTATTAATGTAACGATTAATTGATGAATAATTAATCTTGTTAAATTTTTCATTCATTTATGTTCTGTTTTGAATGTTTTAAAATTAACGAGGTTTAATTTTAACGCTTCAAAATATTAGTGTCTATTATATTTTTTTTTTACAAATGGCAGGATTCAAAACGCACTTTTAGCCTTTATTTTGAGCATTATGAAATGCTAGGGTTCAACTTAGTAAAGTATATTAAGGTCTGAAATACACTTTTGGCCAACTTTATACTAAATAGAATCTCTCTTATCCAACTCCAACTTTTACTTATAAAAATGACTTTATTTGTTGGTATTTTGTTTCCCTTCTCCCTCCATAGAACATATATGAAAGCAGAAAAAGGCAACTTTAAATATATTTTAAGTGTCATGTTGTGATATATCTCAATTTACTTGGTTATCCTAGTGTTATCTCAATTTGTAGCTAGACATATGATGTTGCATCTAATTTTCATCTATTTTCATAGCTCAACAAAACAAGTAACACTCAAAAAATAGATGGGAGTTACTTTCTACTTATTGTTCTAGCTCATAAGTTAAATAAGAATTCTCTTCAATTATGTTCTTAGTCTTGAGTCTCTTTTTGGCTACTGACTATAAGATGAAGGAAGTTTGAACTAAATTAAAACTTGAATAGACTCATTTTGCCCGTCTAACTCTTTGTTAGCACTTACTAGCAAGTATAGAAATGATTTATTAGCATACTTTCCTAACTTGTGCCTATGCTATATAATGTAGCCTAATTTATTTGTATTAGGGCTATAGTTAGGGAGATTATCTCTAATAACAGAGAAACTCGGTAGTTGCATTGCTAATGATCACCTTGAATGATTTCCTTAATCCTTGCACTTGTATATGGCAGGTATCTGATTATGAACAACTTTAGTAATTTGTGCAATGTTCCTAGAATACTCTAATTATCATAACAAAACTACATACAATAGCCATTTTCAACCATTGCTTTGAACTCTTGCCTTGAGTCCCTTATTCTCAGTATCTAGTTTTAGGTTTGTAAATTTCCTGGTTCTTCTTACAAGTTCCAAAACTTGGCTCTTAAATGTTGAGAGTACATCTGTCTTATCCATGTGGATTCCTTGTTATTGAATACTGGATCCTCTTGATGATTAGCATTTTGTTTATGACATCAATCCTCCTTACTTTAGAAAATAAGTATTTGACCATTTCACCTTTGATGATTTCCTTTGCTTTCATTTTTAAACCAAAGTAAATTCTTCATTATCTTCTTAATAGCTTTAACTAAATTCCTTTGTAGCATAAGTTGAGATCCCTAATAGTTATGTATATTGTTAAGGACAATGATCATAAGCTACATAAGATAGGATCTTATTCCACCAGCTACTAATTTTATTATTGATTGCATCAAATAAAGGTTGATATTCCCTAAATGATAGCTCTTTGTAGTAATTAGTATACCAAGATAACTGAATCAGGCTTGCTGAATTTGACAGCCAGATATTCTAGCTAGTTCCTTTAACAAGCTTGCAGGCCCTACAAATGCAAAAAGTTGTCTTTTAGATTGATTAATGTTTAGACCAAGCATGATCTTGAAAGTTTACAAGGATTTTACGAATATTTCAATTAAATGAGCACCATCTCCATATAGAAACAATAAATTATAAATAAATGCAATAAAAAAAACTTCACTTAACTTTATATTATGGGAGATGAGTTTAGTTAAAGCCTAAAGACACAATATGTCAATCCTAATGAACAATCTAGTTAACTCTTCATTTCCTAGAACTTTGTATGAGAAAGAGGAAATGCACTGTTAAATCCATTCAGTAAAAATCTTAGAGAAAAAAAACACCATATGGTAAGTGAGTATGAAATTCCATTATATTGGATCAAAAACTTTATGGAATCAATTTTTAATGCACAACTTTTGATTGATAACTTATTATGATAATCCTTAATTAAGTCTTGAACTAGAAGAAGGTTATTGCCAATACTTCTCTCTTTAATAAAAAAAACACTTTCACTAAGAATAATAAGGCTCCTAAAAGCTCCCTCAAACCACTTTCCAAACATCTTCAAAATGATCTTGTAGATAACATTTTAGTATAAGGTAATCCTAAAATTATGTAGTATATTCAGGTTAGCTACCTTGGGAACTAGGAATTTTATTTCTCCTTGCATAGCCTACATGCCATCATGTTTAATCTATGTTCACCAATATGGTGCTAACACAACTTTGTGTTTAACCTTATGCTAGTGGTGCTTATTTATATAAAACTTTCTAAAATGTGAGATAGAGCAACATCATAACAACACAGTCCCATGTTAAGAATAAAAATTAAAGTTAATTGATTAAAAGAAGAGGTAGCAGGAATGAGAGGAAGCTTTTGGCACAAAAATGTTTTTGGAACTAAAAGAGTCAAATTGGGATACAATCCAAATAGGTAGAGAGAAAGTGAAAAGATTATCTTAAAAGAGGAATAAGGATTTCAAGAATATTCATCAAGAATTCAAGATTCATGATGATGATGTCTTTATCTTTTGTTCTTTCTTATCTTATGTTGTTCTTTATAATTTATTCATAAGCTAATTGGGATATAGATATAGGTAGGATATACCCTAATATGTAAGTTTTGAATTTATATTTTGATTTAATGAAATACCTAGTTTTCTTAAGATTTATTCATATTTTTATATTAGTTTGAATTTAAGGAATGAAAGTTGAAGGTTCAATAATTAGATTCATACATTGAGATTGAGAGAAGATGTGTATTGATATATCATATATAAATGATGAGGGTTAAGTAAGTTACCCAAGAGAGAATTACATAATCTTCTTAAGTTAGGATAAAACCTAACACAAGAATCCACAAATTGAATTAATATATTCTTAGGTTATCTTAAATAGTAAGATATTTCAATTAATTCAATCTAAGGACAAGGATTGTGTTACTTAAAACAGAGCATAATTATAACTTAGGGATTCTTACTGGTCTAAAAAACTAGTCATTCATTAAATCAGAGTGAAGTTGAAACGCAATGAAGTCCTAGAGAATATGTTACTTGATCATTGTTTTGGTTAATGTTTTACAATTGTTTAGTTACTTTCCTTTTTAATCAATCATAGTTGATTGTCTAAATAATCTGGTTTGTAAGAAATTGGTAATTAATAACTAGTCTTTATGGGATCAACCTATACGTACTAGCTCTTACAATAACTATAATGTATGCACGTGATACAAAATAGAAATGTCAAGTATTTAGCATCGTTTCCAAGGAGATTGAGTAATTAATATTCATTTAATTTATAAACTTATTAAAGTAGACCTTTATTTTGTTTTATCTTATTTTATTATCATTTTTTGAGTTTTCTCTAATCTTTCTCTTTTGTAGTTGACTTTTTATATATGACAATATGAAAATCATGGGAATTTAGATTGACAAAAATCTACATATATGAAGAAAAATCAGAAGATGAATAATAGAGGTTGAAGAGGAAAAGATGGTTGGTGAAGAATATTAACTCTTTGAAGGATTTTGGTTATATCAAATGCTAAAAGGATTAGTTTGGGCAACGTAGAGGCCAATATTAAAGCCAACAACTTTGAATTAAAACCTTCTCTTTTCTCTATGGTACAAAAAAATAAATTTAGATGGTGCAAGATTTGTACCTTTATTTGTTCCTGAAGTATTATGATATGTTGAAGCTTAATAATGTCTCACTAGATGCAATGAAACTAAGGTTATTCTCTTTTTCATTATAGGATGATGTGAGAGCATGGCTGCAAAGCTTACTAGTAAGATCCATCACTACTTTTTTGAAAAATAGATTCATCATTTTTTGGTATCAACTATCCCAAACTTTTCTTTCTAAGTTCTTCCCTCTAGGAAAAACTAATCAAATCAAAATTCATATTACAACTCAAAAGGAAGGTAAGTTGTTGAGGTCATGCCCCCATCATAGGTGATAGGTGCTTAATTGACTATGAATTTATTCCATAACACTTAGTGATTATTAATATGAAAATGTTTAAGATATTCACTTTGACTCATATGTGGTTTTAGGCACAATTCGAATGTGAAAGAGCTAAAGTGATTTGAAAGCACTATATTTGAGTCATTTTTTGAAGATTCACACTCACTTGTCTTTGTGGAGAAAGAAGAAGAAGATTAAAACCAAGGGAAGACAAGTAAATACCAAGGAAGACAGGACATATGCTAAAAATATAAAGATAAAGATTATAGCAAGATAACAAGGAGTCACGGCTATGTTATAACTTGTCACAGTCGTTAACATTGACTCATGGCTATGACAAGGTGTCTCACAGCAGCCACGAGAAGGCTTTTATAGCCGTGAGAGGGTGTATCATTCACCCGAATCCTTTTTTTCTATAAAATCTTCATTTATGTGACGACTGAAAGGTTTTATGAAATGTTTTTAGTGTTTTTGGCTGGGGAGAGCTTTGGGAGCTTGGGGGAGACAGAAGAGGGTGACAAGCTATCAACCCTAAGAGATCCATAGAGGGGTAGCTTTCTAACGCCAGTTCAGAGGTTACATCGATACTGACGACCCGGTTAAGCATTCCTTCCCTTGTATTTGTGGTTTCTTTCTCTCTTTATGAATTGATTTTGTTATCCTATGCATATGGATTTAGGTTTTGGTATAAATATGATCGTGTATCGTATAGTTTGGTTGTTTGTGTATGAACCCATAGTTAGAATTTCAATAAAATCCGTAATTGTTATATTTGAGATTCATTTGTAGCGACTAATGTTGTAATCATTAGGGAAAACATAACCTAGGTTGATGACTCAAGTGTATGTGGTCGTTGCTTAGATTAATCATTTTTCATAATTTGTAATGTGACTACCTAATTGAATATAGAGATTGTATCCTAGGTTATTCAGTAGTTAGGTTTAATTAACTATCATATCTTAATTAAACATGACCTAAAGGAAAACTTAGGTTAACAAATCTTATTATTAACCTACGATTAATAGTTTAAGGAGAGGTAAAAAAACAACAATTCAATAAAATATGTTTAATAAAGGTGTAGGCCAAGATTGAACCAAAGAACCAAATTCCTAACGAGTTCATCACTTTCATCATTTTTTTGCATGTTTTCTTTAATTTGTTTTTCATTAGGTTAGTTTTGCTTTATTCTCTTATTTCAAACCAAACCAACCACCCCTAGAAAAAAAAAGTACCAATTAATTTCATTTCAAAAGCTAAGTGAACACTCTCTATGGGATCGACCTAGACTCACCACTGTTATAGTAGTAGGTCTAGTTTATTTTGAGTAGCGTTACAATTTGCTAGTGTCAATAGGCCAAAGAAGAGGCTCATTTATTAGACATTTTGTAATTAGATGAACTATAACACTAAGATCTTAGTAGATACTACTATTGGTAATGCTTTCATGAATGAGATCATGGATCAAGCATATAAATAGATCAAGGACATAACTCAAAACCATTACTAATGATCACATGAAAAAGTCTTTCCAAAGATGGCTCTAGTTGAGTATGATATTGATTCCATAAATCTTCTTACCACTAAGGTTGATGTTTTTTTTAAAAAAATTTGATCATATGATAATGAATTTTATAGAAACACCTAATGTTTTGTATGACATTTTTGGATCTTAAAGACATTTAGTTACTGACTGTCAATTGGGGAATCCTTTTTCTATGATTAATTTGTTGAACTGTTTAACTATGTTAACAACCCTAACTAAAAGAATGGTCTTTTTCCTAAGACCTATAACCTTAGTAAGAATATAGGAACAAATTTAAACTTGTCCCTCAAAATAATGTTAGGCAAACCCCTTGGTTTCCAATCAAGGCCTTTTAAACCCCTCCTCATAATTCTAACTTATAGTCCCTACTTGAGAATTTCCTAATGAACTAAGTAAAGCAAAATAAGGAGTTCAAGGATGCGATTAGGTTACTTAGTTCTAAGGTTAACTTTATATCATCCTATAATAAGATGTTAGTCTAAATTACCAAACAACCCTCACTTCTATTAGACCACTTAGACAACTTCTTGGCTAACCTAAGAACCTTAGAGATCATTATAATACTATGACATTAAGGAGTGGTAAAATATTAGAGAATACTAAAGTGGGAAAATTTAATAGTAAGAAAAATAAAGAAGGTGAGACACCTAATAAGGAAAGTGAAACCAAAGAAGAGAAAAGAAGAGATGATAAGGAACCCAAATATGTTCTCCTGCACAATATAAGCTGCCTATGCCTTTCCCATGAAAATTGGCTAAGGATAAACTCAATAAAGAATTTGAAAAATTTTAGAAGTTCTTCAAAAGTCGTATATTGATACCCCCTTTATAGATGATTTGAAACAAAAGCATCCTATGCTAAGTTTTTAAAGGAGATATTATCTAGGAAAATAAAACTTGAGCAGTGAGAAACTATAACTTTGCATAAGGCTTATGGAACAATGGTTAAGAATAATTTTCCTCCTAAACTTAAAGATTCTGGCAATTTTTATGTTCTTTGGATTATTGGTCATATAAGCTTTAATCATGTTTCATGTGATTTAGGGGTAAGCGTCAATCTTATTCCTTTATTTATTTTTATAATGCTTGGGATGGGAGATTTGAAACACACCTTTTCCTTATAATTTATGGATCATTATATGAAACATCCAATAGGTATATTGGAGGATGTACCCATCAAAATCAATGTTTTTCATTTCTCTAGACATTTTGGTTTTAGACATGGTGGAATACATAGATGTACCCTTGATTTTAGGAAGACTCTTTCTTGCCACTTTCAAGGCTTTAATGGATATACATGATGGGAAGTTTCCCCTAAGGGTTAGGAATGAAGAAATAAAGTTTAAGAAATCTGAGCTAATAAGTCACGTTATTACTAAGTATGATGATTGTCTCTATTTTACTATGGTTAACATATACCTTATATTATATAAGAGGCAAACCCATAATATATTAAAGGACAAGCATCATGCATGAATAAGAGAAAGAAAAGGATAATCATATTTTAAGGAAGCATATAGTATATGATAGTTGGATATTTGACTATATTTTTACACCTATGTTTGATGTATTTCGCTTGATATTTTATACTTTTATCCTACAATTGGTACTTAATTTGCTTCAAGTGTGTTTATGGGTTATAATTTCCTTCAAGGACTTAAAGGAGAAGAATTCCAAAGAAAATGTGACATAAAATAGAGAATCAACAATCTGGAAGGAGTTCACAGCCATGAACTTTAGCTCGCTCGTGCATTTTTCCGATACGTAGCAAATTCTGATTAAGCAACGTTTGATGCACGACCATACAAGAGATTCAACATTACCCAAAAGCCTAGAATTCAATATAAAAAGACTTTTCTGGGAGGAGAGAAAGAGAAGAGACCTAGGGAGGTGATTTCTATAAGTGGAGAATGTCCAAAAGGAATGATTTTGCTGTAGGGAAGTGCAAAACAGGAAGAAATCATCAACATATCCATCGAAATTCAATATTAAACCTCTACATTGCAAGAACATTCAATATAAGATAATCAATGAGATTTAGAATTGTGATTCCATTGTTTTTTATTCATTTTTCTTTCATTATATGTTTGATTTCGAATTCAATCATGTGTAACTAAACATCCAATTAGTATTTAGGTTAGATGAACCTTATGATAATACTTTAATATGATTTGATTTCTTTATTAATGCAATTGGTTTGCTTGATTATTGTGATATGAATATGTGTTTTTATTAATAATTTGATTTTATACGTAGAGATTGAGCAATCCTAGGTTGAATAGATCTACCATAATTAGAAGGAGTTGATTGCAACCCTAGAGATAGGATGACATAAATCCTCCAAATAATGGTGAAGCTTAATAGAGGGACTCATAAATCGGTAATTCAATCCAATAAGATTTAATCTAAGTAATTCAGTTAGAGACCTTAAGATTAGTTGTTAGTAGACTCAAGATCCGCCAAGAACATACCATAGGAGTCTCCATGGTCCAATTAATCAATAAAAAATTGCATGATAAAAGATTAATCTGTTAAGGATTTAGGGGGATTTGAGCCTAGATAATAATTTTTGATAACTGTAGTTTTCTAAGTGAATTCCATTATCTTTGTGTTCATTGTTGTTTCCTATTTTATTTTATTAGTTTTAATTAAAATCTAAAATCAATCCTTACACTAGATGAAAGGGGAAGGGTAAGTACTAGTATTCATAGTCTTCGTGTGGATCAACTTATACTTGTCAGTACTAGCTATAACTATGCCATGCACTTGTGGTTTATTACATAATTAACCAACTCACAAAATAGGTTGATCAAGTTTTTGGCGCCATTGTCGAGGACTTTGATATTAGAAAAGCCTGAATGCTATCAATCTTGTCATTTTTATTTTATTTTGTTTTTCTGTGTTTTTTAATATTTTAATTTTGCCTTTTGTATTTATTTTATTTTATTTATAAATACAATATTTTGTTTCCATGAGTACTATATGTTATAGTTAAATGTTGATTTGAATTAGTATGCAATGGTTAAAATAAAATTAGTATTCTAATTCATAATCTTCGTAATCATTGAAATTTTCAAGTTGAATGAAATTTGCATACTATTTACACACTATATACCAATTTTTTATAACCTTTCAAGCCTATAGAGCAAAATTTAAAAAAAATTTAAGTTCCTTTTATTCTTTCATATATGATATAATGTGCAGTAGAATGATTCTAGAATTTGTTTTTATTATGCATGCTGAGACAATATCTGTTAAATTAGAAGCATTAATATGATCAAGGCACTTAGATTCACCAACTTACTTTAGCCTATTTTTTTAAACTACCATACCCAAAAATTTACTATTAGGAATAACCAAGTTGAGCCTTAGTCTTTTTCATTGATTATACCCAAGTTATATACCTTTATCCTATTTTTCTTTAAGGATCTTTTTATTTTTTGAACCCTGAAGGTTATTTACATTATTTACTTATTTGAGACTTGAAATTTTTGAAAGGTATAATCACTTTTCAATTTCAGTACTGATTGGAAAGTTGAAAAAAAGAAAAAAAGAAAAAAGAAAGAAAAGAAAGAATAAGTTTATGGTACTAATAAAGCTGTATTGAAAGGACCTATGTATTTTGTAAACAAGTCTTGTGCTATTTCTTTGAGTAAATTTCCTTCAATTTAACCATTTTATTATCCCAATCATATTGTACCTAAACCCCGTTACAACCTTATAAAGACCTTTTAATTTTTGTTTCTAGTTTGTAAATAGGTAGTGGAGGTGTGATTTTATTGAAAGCCTATGGCAAGAGTTCTACTATGCATTGATTGAGAGTTTTGAAGCTTCTCACACTTGAGCGCATTGAGTGAAATAATTGGTGAGGGTGTAAAGAGTTACGCTTTTGATTTCAATGCGATTGCTGATATGATTGCTATCAATATTACTTAGGAAGTTAATTTTAGGACAACTTGATTATGATTGTATGTTAATTTGATTCAATAAGATATGATGATGTATAGTATAAAATGGACAGGTTGAAATTGTTGATGGATTGTTGTTGTGAAATTTATAATTTTGATTACGGTTTACTTGAGGACAAATAAAAGCTTAAGTGTAGGGATATCTGATAAATGGATTTTTGACTATATTTTTACACCCTATTTGATGTATTTTGTTGGATATTTTAAAAGTTTATCTTATATTTGGTACTTAATTCACTTCAAGTGCGTTAATAGGTTATAATTGCCTTTATGGACTTAAAGGAGAAGAATTTTGACGCAAACGTGGTGTAAATAGAGAATCAGCAATCTGGTACACGACTATGCAGTTTTTAGATATGCAGGAAATTCTAATTATGCATGGTCCAATGCATGGCTGTGTAAGAGACTGTGTATAACCTAAAATATAGAATTCAATATAAAAAAGATATTTTTGTTAGGAGAAAAAAAAGATTGTTGGAGTTATATAAATATAGTGCCCTGGAAAGCAAGTGTATTTACATGTACCTTAATCTTCTTCAGTTACAATTATGTAATGAAAATATTTCTAATTAATAAAATAAAAGAGTTTGGTTTTAATGAGCATTATATATCTAGTCATAAGGTACTGAGATTCTTTTGTAAGTAATATACATATACATAGAGATGTATGGGAAACATGTATATTATAAGAA
>JANIPN010000009.1:9785438-9798735 GCA_027478595.1 Erythroxylum anguifugum
GGACACACCAGTCCGTTTAACGGACAGCTACGGGTGTAACAGTGCATGTTTAGCACTCGTGTCCGTTTAACGGACACACCTGTCCGTTTAACGGACAGTCTCGGCCAAAACAGTACCCAAGTTGCAACTCGTGTCCGTTTAACGGACACCCATGTCCGTTTAACGGACATGGCATTAAAGGTCAAAATGTTGACTTTTTTAAAGATGAACCAAATTAAGTTTTAATCAATGTAAGCTCACCACCACAGTGAGTAAACACTAATGAGGGTAAAATTAATGATGTTTAACAAGATAAAGGTATGATTCAAGATGTTCAAGATCAAGAGATTGTCCCGGAAACGGGCCCCCAACGGGCTCGACTCCCGGGGCAGTCGGGCCTCGGGGCTGGGGTCCGACAAAGATTGTACCAGACATACAACTAAGACTTTCAATTGTACGCAATGAAGATAAAGGGAAGAAGGAAATGTATCCAGAAGGAAATACAGGTGATCTTTCAAATGATCAGATAGAAGCAGAAGTGAGGAATATAGATGAGGTATGTTATGCAGCTCAACCAAGAGGAATCTATGTTTCACATCATATCTCAAAAGGATCAGGAAGTTAGTGTGGCCACTTCACCACAAATGAAACTTTTCAGGTAGTTGGCAGAATAATAGAAGGGCAGTACAGAACTATCAGGGTTGCAGGTATTAATTTCAACTTAGAGACTCTCGTGCTTCTGATTATGCACTTTAGACCCCTTGAGTTGTATAGCTTCAATTAAAGATGTACTATAACTTCTTGGGAAACCAGTGCCAAAGCTACCTAGACCTAATGACCTTGATCTCCCTGAAGGAAAACTATCGTTCAAACCTCCTATTATCATAATCATTGAATTAGATGTTTTACCTTTAGAACCATCTATTGCTACAAACTTCCTACCACCAAGAACACCCCAACATGATCCTACTATTGGTTTGGAAGAAGTTAGTCACATACAGCAGGGGAGTCATGAAGCCTTAGTCAAGGAAATTGAAGAAATTCATGATAAGGTTGATGATCTGCGTGACTCATTGGGTGATTTACATGAGGAAGTAGCTCATTTACAAGTTTCTATGGAAGAATACCTCAAGTTGATCCGCACTGATATGCAACGAATGTTCTCTAAAATTATGAAGCATCTTCGATAAATTTTTTTGATTAATAACAAATAAAGGGAGAAGAACAGAAGCAGAAGAAGAAGAGAAAGATAGGAGAAGAGCAGAAGCAAAAGAAGAAAGTACATGGGGAGATCAGAGACAAGAGAAAGAAGATAGTATTGATTACAATTTTTCACTTATGTATATCTTTGATATCTTCTTACTCATTATATAAATAATATTCATTTATGTTTATAAAATTATGATTATTTGTTATCATCAAAAGGGGGAGATTGTTAAGTCAAAATAACTTCATGTCTAATAATTTTGGTGACAATCAAATAATAATAATATTAGAAATAAATGAACTGTTTTGATAAGTGTGTTAAGCGTGTAGCAAAACACAGATGAAGTAAAAAGACAAAAGAAGCAAAAGACAGAAGAAGCGGCAAAACACAAAAGATACAAAACACAGAAGAAGCGGCAAAACACAGAAGAAGTGGCAAAACACAGAAGATACAAAAGATAGAAGAAGCAAAACACAAAGAAGCGCAGAAAATACAGAAGAAGCAAAACACAAAAGAAGCGTGGAAAACATAGGAGATAAAAAAGACAGAAGAAGCAAAACACAGAAGAAACAGCAAAAGACATAAGAAGCGCGGAAAACACAGAAGTAGAAAACACAGACGATACGAAGACGAAGACACGATAGTACATCGGACGGTTAGTCAGTTAGAGTTAGTTACAGAACTCAACTGAATAACGATTTCTACAAGAAATAAGAAGTAGTTATCAAGAAGCAGTTGGAGACGAAGGCTATAAATACAAGTCGTATTCAAAGATCGATCTAGTTTTTAAGCTTTAACGTTTAACTTTTGAGTTAAAAATTCTGTATTCGTTGTGCGAAACACGAGAGAAATCTTTATTGTAACAAAGCTCGCAACATCTTTCTAGTGAGAGAAAGGAAAAGTTTAAAGCCTGAAGAGGCTAAGAGAGCAAAAATAATACTTTGTGTAAGAGACCTGAAGAGGCTCTGAGAGGGAAAGAATACTTGTAACTTTAGAGAAGTTTAGTGAAATCTCAGAAGAATTTTGAGGACTGGACGTAGCCCAAGGTTTGGGGTGGACTCGAAGAAAATCGTCGTGTCCATCTTCTAACTCTCTACTTTTATTTCTATTGTTCTTATACAAGTTTATAGAATTTATTTGCGATTTAATCACGTTGATATTTTCGTATAAACATTTTGATATTCACTTAATAGCGTTGGAAAAAAATTAGTTGTTAAAGAAATATCAAAAGGGCTTGTATTCACGAAAAGGATACACAATTCAACCCCCCCTTCTTGTGTATTTTGTATACACATAAAGACTATATTAACAAGTGATTTACTTCAAGAGAAACATGTTCTCCTATTCAACCCTGTGTTGACCTATATTAACTTATACTAGAGAAACCAAGAGTATCACTTTAAGGCACGACCATTATATGACAACACGTATGCTCTATATTCCATCACTATAAATTTGAGTGTCTTGGTAATTTAAATTGTTTAGATTACTAGATATGAGTGTCAATGAATAAGTGACTTCAATATGCTTTAAAAATTTAGAGAACACTTGATCAACATTATGATATTTTCTACAAAAATTATATATTCAATTGAGTAGATATGATTTTTTAACAGCTTCATCATTTTAAAAACAGAAAATTGTGAATAATTAAGAATTAAATAATTTCACTCTACTGAATTTATACTAATAAAAGGTTGAATTAAAGAGTGGTGCTAGTAGCCATTTGAGACAATGGCCAAGTTAAGTAATCAAGAGTATTTATGACACGATGTTGACTCTTTTATGAAAAGCAAGGTGACTTCTCTTACAAACTTCTAAATGTTCTTGTGATATTTAAAATTTGATGTTTTCTACTATGTTAGTAAAGAGTGTGAATATGTTTGAAAGTTAAAGCAATCTATTCTTGTGTACGTTCGTCTTATACATAGAGATAAATTTTGTGATTTAGGTTGAAGTTTGAAAAATCATGAAGGAAATTAAGTTAACATATAAATCAATACAAGTAGCTAGTTGGCTAAACCTTTGATGATATTTGTGATTAGATAAGTGGTGGAGAATCTTGATTAGTATCCTTAATTTATTTTATGTTTTTCTAATTTTTTCTATTTGAGTTAAGATGATGAAATTTATTTACTTGAGGATAATCAATTGTTTAAGTGTGGGGGAGTTTGATAAGTGCTAGATAGACTTTACTTTTGGCATAATTTTGGTAGCATTATGCTTATGTTTTGGATATTCTTATAAGAATTTATTCTCAAATGATTTTGTGATAGTTTTTTTAGCCTCTTTAAAGAAAAGGATCATATTTGGAGAAGATTTGTGTTGATTTAGAGCAACTCTGGGAGATGTGTTTATGCAGAAAGACTTAAGACCAAAGTAAGAACACGACATAACGATGATAGATGCATATTTGACTATAATTATACGTGTTGGATCCAGGGGTCCATGGATCGCAGGGGGAGAGCCCCTGGATCCAACAATACGCCCATATTTGATGTATTTTTCTTAATATTTTATAATTTTGTTATATTTTTGGTATTTAATTCTCAACATGTGCATTTATAGGTCATAATTTCTTTTATGAACTAAAAGGAGACAAATTTAGATGGAATTGTGGTATAAAACGAAGATTTTAAGCATCTTAGACATACACGGTCACGTATATGGTTGTGTAATTCTTTATGAAGGTGTAAAGTTAAAATTTTAGGGATTTTTAGAGCTACATAGGCACCTACATAGTCATATAAGTCATTGTATATGTCCCAATAACCCTAGTTTTCACTATAAAAGGACACGAACAAACGAAAATATAGGGCAATTGACTTTTGCAACAAATTTCAGACATCAGAAACTCAAATAAGTGACGATTTTGATCCAGAGACGAGGAAAACATAAATTTAATGTTAAAAGAGATCTGATAGAAGGCTACATCAAATTGAAACTTGTAAGAAGATTCAATAAAATAGAAAGGGAGATTTAGAAATTTTAACTCTTTTTTTCTATTAGTTATTCTGTATGTTTATGTTTGATTTTGTTTTCTATTATGAGTAACTAAACACTTTTTAGTGTCTAGGTGTGATGAACCCTAATTTGTGATATAATATGTTTTAATATTTTGTTTAATGAAATTATTTTGATTGATTTATTATGATTCAATTATGTGTTTTTATGTTTGTTCTAATATATCTAGAATATTAGTGCATAACTTGAAAGGAGGTCATTGCAAACCTACATATAAGTCGATACAAATCCTCTAGATTAAGGTCAAAAATAATAGCGGAATTTATAAATCGATAAATCGATCCTAGGGCTCTTGACTAGAAAGATTTTTTTTTCAATCAATTGATGGATTAGGTGTTAGTTGTAGTGCCCCTTACCGTAGGGTACACACCGGGACGCTTGGAGGTCATTCCGGTACGTATCCTACGATAAGGGTGAGCTACGATCGATCACTATATTGGCTTCACATGGCATCGTACCATTAATCACTTATAAAGCACCAATAGAAAATCACAATATTTTAAAACCAATTTTTCCTCATTTCATTTCATAAAACCCGATTGTCTACATTGTGTTTTCAACATTTTCCATATATATGTCATCAAAACCTATTACAATAGTACTAAATGAATGGGGAAAATATATACAATCTAACTAATCTGTCTAAAAATCCCAGCTAATCGACCTTTAAGCCATGACTTCTCTTACCAATCATAATCTACAATGCTGGTAGAGCCTTTCAAAAGCTAGAGTCGTCTATCGGTCCTGAAAAGACAATGTTGCAGTTTTAGTGAGTTTTGTGAACTCAATGAGATAACCATTATCGATGGTTCACTCAATTCATGCAACACATCATTTCACATAACATATAATCACATACTGCACTTTAGATAAGTATCACATTTTCACTTAAGCATAAGCAAATTTAGCATTTCAATTGATCAAACAAAAATGCATATGAAATGCTCATGAGACACTTTCCAATTACTACATTGTTGTAACCGAGTGCCTGAACTATCCCGCATCTATTTTGGATACCGGGCTCATTAATAACTGTCCCTTATTCGATGAGGATACAGGGCTCATTATACATAGTGAGCCTTAGGCTCTTAATCACTGTTTAAGCTTGAGGCTCTTTTCAAATGTTGAGCTTTAAGCTCTGATCGGTGGCTACTCTGGTCACAACTCCCATTATCTGATTATGCATTCATGTATGGAATGCATTTCACATTTTCAATCAATCATATCATAACACAATTAGTTCTTCACATTCACATTCAAGCAGCACTTCAATATACATACCCAAAATCACAATCATCGGACCTTCTGTCCGAAATCAACAATCAAGCCACATTCATTCAATCATTTCAAAACAGAAATTAAGCGAACAATAATTGAGAGAAACCGTCTAGGTTACTCACCAATGGCTCCCGAAGCTAATGCCTAGAAGTTTCGGCAACATCTGGAGGTTGACATTTCAATTGCTCCTTTATATTAAACAACATACACATGTATCATAATTTGTACAATCATAAGTGTTTAATAATGCACATGAACGAAATGAAATATGTACAATGCATGTTCATGACAATCCCGGGTATCATTCCATCAATTTCATCACAAAATCATTCTCATAACAAAACTCATCTAAGTATGATTTATACTTAGGCTTATGCCTCACTAAAACTATTAAAATCTCTATTCCTTTCTCATTAACTCACTTCATATTTTTATCCAAGGCACACTATCAGGTCTACTGTTCACATTCAATTAGAATGTGAAACTGATGTAATTTGGTCATACTCTCTTCTAGAAAACTATTCCTCTATGTGTTATGTTTCTATTGACACCAAAATCACTCAATTTGGTTTTGTACTTTGGAAGATATACCTCAAACATCTTCAGATTGTTCTTATTCAAAAACAGTTCACTATGTACAAATTCCATCCAGAAATTGAACATCTTAGAGACTGAATCATAATTCTACTCTTTCATATGATATGTATCCCTATTTCTCTAATTTACTACAAAACAAAAATCATATCATTTGGAATCCTATAGATCTAAATATAATCAAAAAACTGAAGTATGCTCTGTAAAAATAATCCTATTTACACTGTTCCAACAGATTCCCACACTTTCATTTGATCAATATTTTTCAATTCAATACCAATTACTACAACTTCCCATGGAGAGATAGAAACATGTGTTAGGAATCTATTGCTTTAAGAATCACCTCATTTGTAGGTCGGATGAAGAAGTTATGGCCAAAAGAAACAATCATGTTTATGTCCTCAATCATATTGAACCTATTTTGGCGCTGGTTCAGTCAGATTCTGCTGGGGCTGAACGTTACTACCTGGGTCCATAATTCTGGCAAATCTTGCTGTTGAATACCTGCAAGACAAATAAGGCACGTTGGGGGTTGCTTGCCGGCAGACCCCTCCGATGCTCAAGTTAGTCTTTTTGAGAGGGTTTTGGTTGCTAATAATAGAGAAAACTAGGGTTGTAATGCCGTACCTGTATCATGGCCAAATAGTACCTTATATATGGGATAATTGCTAGGTTTAGGTCTTTACGTAGGTCTTGGTGTTTGCATGGGAGATGGTCACCTACGACTGGGTCGTCGATGTCTAGGCCTGGAATTGGGCCTTGTATGGCCGACCCAACCATAAGCCCCCTACTCCTCGACTCTGATCAAAGAGAAGGGTCGAAGGAGTACATCAGGATTGTGCGGCTCGTCTGTATAACGACTCGCTATAAGGTCAATCGGTCGGAGATCAATGCCCTTTGTGTAACAGCTTCTACTAAGACATAAGACCGATCAGGTGACTCGCGCTAGGTCTAGGCGATCGATCGGCTCACGCTATGCCGGGGCGATCGATCGGATATCTACATTTAGTCGCGACATTAGGTCTAATTATTACTTGATGATACGTATCTTTTGGGCGCCGTTTAAAATTTGAAACAATGCGTCTTTCTAACTGCCGCGCAGCTGTCATACGTTGTCATATGTTGTCATGCGTATCCTTTCGACTATCACGCCGCTTCGGATTTCTAACTGTCCTAGTTCACCTTAGCTCAGATCTTGCCACATGTTCATCCTCGGCTCAGATATTGCCACGCGTCCGGTGTCGATTAGTACTCCCGTTTAGTGGATGCTATAAGTTTGGGAATCGGCAGCCTTCCCATCTTTCGCTCTGCATATTTGTTTTTCCCACTTCTATTCTTTGTGTTCTCATCTCTTTGTTTGCAATCATCGGAGTTTTCTTTCCGCCGCCGTTCAAATCCCAAACCCCAATCACTAATCTTAGGTACGTCTTCCTTCCTCTTTTGATCCTATAACTTTTCATTTTTTCATAACCATGTCGTCAACCAGTCCCGGAGGTGAGGTTAGTTCTAGGGGCGAAACCACTGAAAGTGCCTCGCCAATAGTTAGGCCACTTGAAATTACGGCGGAAGGGATGGAAGTGCTAGAGGTGAGGGGGGTTGAGCAAGTCACAGTGAATGACCGAAAGGATGGACTGGTTGTTGAGGCGCCGCCGCGTAATCCATCGACGATGACTGAGAGGGAACTGAGCTGGTTAGTCATCAAGAATAACATCCCTACGTCATGGGGACCCAGGCTAGCCTTCGAGAGGGAACGGATCCATAGCAATCTGGGAGGCTACTTCGCTATTTCGGACAAATTTTTCTCGATCGGCGGTATGCAGCTTCCATATGCCCCCGATCATCGGTGAAATATGCAACACCTACCTGTTGAGGCCGAGCCAAATTCCTCCGAACGGATGGAGATTTATTAACAGCCTGACCTTGTTGTGCCATCAATTCAGGCGTCTCCCATCGGTCGAAATCCTGCGCCACTTTTTAAAAATGAACCAGAGTTCAAGTACCAGGGCTGGGGTCCCTCATCTTCAATATAGGGATGCGCGCTATCGCCCGGCTAGGACAGCCTCAAAAGTTCAATCTTGGAAGATGAAGTACTATTTTGTGAGGCCCCCAGGATCTGCTTTTGAATCTAGGCTGTGGAGATACCCCCTAGCCAAATGGTGGAATGACCTCTCGAGTCTGGTCCTTAGTAGAGAGGAATGGGAGGTGGTCGACTGCATTAAGGCGCTCGGTCGATACAACTTCGATCGCCTAATTCAGGGATATCGCGGGGGGGCCTCGGCCGGTTCGCTTAACATCGACCCCGCACCCCGAATTAACGGGTTAGGAGAAGAAACTACTCCCTCTGGTTGACTCCTCTTGGTTAAACTATTTGTTGAACTTGATAAGTGTTGGTTTCAGTTTCTAATCTGTTTCTTATATTTGCGCAGCCATGGCAAGGATTGAAGATTTTGGCGGGTCTTCTAGCTCCACTAGAGGCCGGCGCAAAGCTGCTAAGCCCTCAAAGACAAAGGAGCAAGGCAAGAAGAGGGAGGCCAGCGCGGATGTCGCTCAGCCTGCTGTTCCCAAGCAGGGTGTTGCTTTGCCCACTATTCCCGAGCCGTCCGCAATGCTTGTTCTAGCGGCCGTCCCCGAACAGCCAGCGATGATGACCCGATCGACAGGTGAGGGCCTAGTGGCCATAGAGGAGGAAGGAGAAAAGGAGGGGGAAGAAGAGGAGGAGCCGCCTCTTAAGAGGAAGAGAACCGTTCGGGTTATCGACCAACCACCCTGGCCCTCAGATAAAGGCAAAGGGAAGAAAAAGGAGAGGGAGAAAGGCAAAAGAAAAGAGCGGGCGACCGGCGCTGAAAAGTGGGTGTCCATTATCCGTCTGGATGAGACTACGTCTATTGGGGACTTCGATGTGGCTCTTCATATTGCCGAGAAGGTCGTCCCCCCTACGACCGAGAAACTTATAGATTCGTTAAATAATGAAGAGCTGTTGGCCCGTCTCGTCCGTAGCTGTGTGAGGGATCTGGCGTACACCTTTGCGATGCGTAAACGTGTCGAGTAGCTGGGCTCGACTTCCCTAATGCTGGATTGGGAGGTGACGGATCTTCACAAGCAGGTCCGTGTTTTGAGGGCTGAACTTTCAGATGCCAAGGAAGAGAAGGACGTCTTACGGGCTCAACTCTCTTCCTTGGACCCAACAAAACCCTGAGGTCCTGGGTTCGACTCCCGCATTCCCCACAGAGGGCTAAGGATCTCCTTGCACACCAGAGGGGACAAAACCAAATGGTGTGGACCCACCCAAACTAAAAACGTAGCTCAATGGTGAGAGGCGTGGGTCATACACCCAACAAAACCCTGAGGTCCTGGGTTCGACTCCCGCATTCCCCACAGAGGGCTAGGGATCACCTTGCGTACCAAAGGGGACAAAACCAAATGGTGTAGGCCCACCCAAACCAGGCGCGATTGCCATAACTTTAAACAAAGATGTCAGATTGATGTTGTTTTTATACTTTTTGAAAGAAGACTTCGAGATCTACAACTTTGATGAAGAACTCGAAACGAGAGTTTGTCTTTAAAAGGGTCAAAATTGCAATTTACTGTAGATGTCCCGAGAATGTCCGTTTAACGGACATACATGTCTGTTTAACGAACATTGATGGGCTTAGAGGTGCTTTCCAAACCCGAGAAGGTCCGTTTAACAAACATTCATGTCCATTTAATGGACATGGACTGGTCTGGGGGCCTTTTTAGGCCCAAGAAGGTCCATTTAATGGACTTAATGTCCGTTTAACGGACATTTGTGACAAAAAATCCCTCCAAAGCCTCTCCAATAGTTCCTACATCCATTCTAACATCATAATCACCCATAATCTTCTCAAATTCACCTCTTCTAGTGCAATACCACTTCATATCAACTCAAATACCAACTTTGTTTCATTAAAACTTCTAATCTCTACTCAAATGATTCATCACATTCAACTGCATCTCATCATTCAAAATTTCTATCCTTTTTCCATAACATATCTTATCCCTAAGTATCAAACACTTCATATTCAAAAGTCATCATTTGAAGTTGATGAATACTTCATGTATACCTCAAGTTTAGCTCAAAATCATCCATACCTAATTCATATTCCCTATTTTATCATAAACACCCAAAATTTAACACAAACATATACATTCATCCATAATTTTGCTGCATCCAGTTCTCATTTTCATATCAAAATTTGAGACTCTTAAAAGCCAAATTTAAATTCAAAGTCTTCATAAGAAAGATAGTAATATTTCCCTAGTTTAATCCAAATTAAGAATCAACTCATTTGGATAACTACAGAATAAGTTATGGCTAAAACACAACAGCATATCAGTGGAAATTTTTTTCTACTAACATTTTCCAGATTTTTTAACTTTCAACATTTTACATCTAACTCATCTGATACCTAGATTATCTCTTCCATTTCATTTCCTCATCATTCTCTTCCCAATTCAACTCAATAAATCAATAACAAACAAATCATGATCTATAATTGATCATTAATAAAAAACAGAGCATATATATATACCCCTTCATAAGCAATTTTCTACACTCATCCAAACACCACTTTAAAGATCATTCAACCTTAAAACATCTCTATACCATTACATGAATTATTACTCATCCTACATATCCAAAAACAAGACATGAACATAAAATTTTCATCACCCACCACACACATAAACCTTGCATAACCAAGTCATCAAATCTCAATTTACACATCATTCTAGCTTAGTTTAACCATACCCATGATATTTAAAGCATAACTTACTTGGTTTGGCTTCAATTCTTCAAACTCTTTAAGAAAATAAAAAATCCATAACTTCACCAACAACCCACAATCATCATCATCAGAAGGTTGAAAGGCTTGGGTTTTTGGTGAGAATGAAAGAGAAAGCAAGTTAGAAGAGTAGGGTGTAAGATGAGAGGGTTAGGTTTAAGGTGAATGTAGATTTGAAGAATTAAAACTCATAAAGAAGAGGAAGAAGAGAAGCCATGAAAATGATGGAGAAAACCAAAATAAAACACCAATGGCCTTTAAGTGAGAAGCATCGTCGAAGAACAACAAAAAAAGGGGATTAAAATGCTTAGTAGACTTAAGACATTGTTTGGCAAGTGACAAATTCTTATAGCTTAAATCCAATTTCTATTCTAATTGTCTCTCAAATTTTCAATGGAACTTGTCATAAATCCTAAAATCATTTATAAAAATTTCCATTGCCATTGGACAGTAATTTCTACTACCATTTAACAATTGCCTTGCCACTTGGCATTTTTCCTAATATAGAAATTACCTCAAATTTTCAAAAAATTTCTTAAAATTCTCCAAAAATTCTAAATCAACAATTACACTCTCCAAATCAATTTTCAATACAAACAAACCACAATTCCCAATAACAATCACATTTATTAACAATTATACCCGGAATGTCAATGAATACATGTACAATTATTTTCATGTGCAAAATTTTTACTATTCATATGTATGTGTATGACACATTATGCATGAGCATGCAAATGCATTTCTAAGCTCTCATTGATCACTTATATTTATAATTTTAACCTTCCCACAGGTAATGGGATGTTATATTAGTAGTCTCGAAAAAGTTATTAACATAAGATAGGAATTTCTATAGTCCAATAATCAATGAAATAATTGTATAATAAAACGTTAATTATTTAAGGAATTTCCTTCATTTTCTGCTTTCATTATTGTTTCCAATTTTAATTTATTTGTTTAAGTTTTATTTTTAATTAAAAACCAAATATCCAATTCGTAGGTTAGATAATAAGAGAAGGGAATTACTAATACTTGCTATTTTTGTGGGATTGACCTATATTTTCCTGAGCTAGCTATAGCTACATCGTGTACTTGTAGTTAATTTAATATTGATACATAAATATATAAATCACATAATGCAAACATGATCCCATGTTTAACCTAAGTTGTTAGTACTAATTTAAATAAAAGTTCCAGAGCAATATGGTACATATATGTTGGACCCCGAACTTTTTCTTGGAGGTTTGATTTATTAAATAAAATTGATGGTGAATAAATTGCTTTAAATGGAGTTAAAAAGTAAGAAATAAATAGTGAAAGTGTGAGAATTTGGAGAATTAAGAAAGTTTGACTTTTCTGGATTAATAGTAGTAGAGTTGACCTTTTGAGCTGAAATCTTTGTTAATTTTTCTGGCTTGATTTAGGCAGAATTTGATAAAATGATCTTCATGAAACTTGTAGTTTCTGTTGAGAGCTTTCTATCGCCATGAAGAATGATATTTTTCGATAACGAGATTGAAAGTTATGATCATTCGAATTTAAGTAGTATTTTGCTTTGTTTTTTGAAATGATCATTAAGGTAAGTTTGTATGTACTGCTTTGAGGCCAATTTCTGTACTGATGTGGTCTGAATTAGAGTAAGTGGTCTACATGAAAGTTATAGAGACATTGAATAGCTTTAAATTGATGTATAATATGTTATTTTTTGATTGTGGAAATTGGAAGATATGAAATTTGGAAGTTTGGATGTTGTTTTAGGATGACACATATTCTGGCAGAAACTTTGATTGAAAAATTGACCTAGTTAAAGGTTGAAATTGCCCTTAAGTGCTTCATGAAAGTTTTAGATTATGTTTTTATCTTTCCATTGATGTAAAGTGTGGAAATTTTGGACCATGGAATGTGGAGTTATGATTTTTAGAAGGTTCTGTTACTGTTTTGGCTTGATCATTAGTGGGCAGAAACTTTGAAGTAGTTTTTGACTCCCTTAGAGGTCAAATTAATTTTTCTGTCCTTCATGAAAGTTGTGGGTTACTTTTTGATCTTTTAATTGATATAAAATATGACATGTTTGGACCTTGGAGTTGAAAGATAGAAATTTTAGAAATTATGTGACTATTTAGGGTGACATGATTTTGGACAGAAAGTTTGAGTGGGTTTTTGACCCCTTTAGAAAAGGAATTGGTTTTTAAGTCCTTCATGGAAGTTGTAGAGCTTCATTTGATCTTTTCATTGATAACAAATTTGCAATTTTTGGAGTTTTGAGTGAAAAGTTATGAATTTTTGAAGTTCAGACGTTTTTAATAGAAAAGAAAAGAAAAATCGGAGCCAGATGGCTCGCGATCGCGAGCCATCGCGATCACGAAATGGCTCATTGACGAGCTCGCGATCGCGACTGACCCGTGTGGCGCAG
>JANIPN010000009.1:9945494-9959484 GCA_027478595.1 Erythroxylum anguifugum
TTAATGAATTATGCCTTTTCTTTATTTATTCATTAAGTCTGCACACGACTATGAATAAAATGCGCTAAAGGGGATTGCCTTTAGGGCACAATTAAACAGTACCGACCTTGAACAAGTCGACTTATCGAATGTACAAGTCGACTTATCGGTCCTGAATGCGTGTAAGTCGACTTACACATTGTACAAGTCAACTTGTACACGACTTAAACTTACAAATTCTAACCTAAACCCATACTAAACGATTAAGTTAACACTTAAATACATATCAAACTAAGTCCTAAAACATAATGCAATTCACACTTATCAACATCCCCACACTTAAACGTTTACTTGTCCTTAAGCAAATAAAACAACAAACACAAAAAAAAAATTTCACACAGCACACAATGCAATAATAAGACAAGGGCTTCAACTTCATAAAATAAATTTAATTTTAAACACAATCATTCAAGTCATTTCAAATCATTAACATGTAAAATCCACATCTTGGGGCTTTAAACTACATATACATATTAATCCAAACTCAAGTGTTAAATTGTTTACCCTTTTCAATTGCACACATACATTAATAATAATCTGGTTTGTTAAACCTTATTCTTGTTGAATTCAATTGATATATCATTGCTTGTGATATTTTTTTATACTTATATTTGGTAATAAATCAAGAGAGTGAATCAAGGTCATATGTGTTAAGATGCGTTATGAGAGTTAATAGCTTAATAGACTTGCAAAACTCAGAATAATAAACAAATAGAGAGAAAACTTAACAGGGAATTAATTATCTTTAGGATTACTTCAAATCCAATTGAATGGTTAAGTGTAGTTTTGTGAATCGAGAAGTTGCAATTCTATTATTATCGATTTCAACTGGGATTACTCGATTAGATCTCGAGAAAGACTAATCAAAACCTTAGCATATCTAGCATCAAGCATAATTGAATCAACAAGATAAAGGGTAGACAAAACAAGGATAGAATAATTATGAAGTTTCCAACTTTGATTAACTTTATTCATATTGGTAGTTCAATTATTCAGTTGTTTCATTTTATTAGTTATTTCAGTTTCAGTAATTTATTTCAATTTAATCAATCTTTTATTAGCTTAGACAAAGTTCATTCAAGTTGTCAGGTGACTAATTAATCCTCGTGGGAATGATACCTTTGGTACTATGAGTTATGATCTGTATACTTCCAGTATTAAAGTTTTCTATATAAAACTATCAAAAGTGGTCTCCACCAAAGTTTTCCTACTATCTGACAAGGAACTCAAGAAGAACAAAGCCTCATGCATCTCAGTGATTTTCAAGATAGGATGATGATCTTCATAGTGTTTAGCTTGTTGATGTTATCTTGAAAATCATTGAGATGCTCATACACTAATTTTCTAGCCTTTAACTTTAGGTTTACAAGCTTTTTTTATCAACAAGGCCTTGCTGTGAGTGATCTTCCTCTCATAAAGACCCTCCAATTTCCTTTACAACTCGAAAGAATTAAAAATGCTGATATTAATCCACTATCTAATTATTTCCTAGGTTTTTTGCTTCATTTTTTCCCACTCTTTATTTGTCATTTTCTCCTGTTTAAATGGAACATCATTTTTTATACTTTTTTCCCACATCAATTGGATCACAGAGATACTTGCAATGTAAAAGATCTTCCATTATAGGTCTCCATTTTGAGTAGTTGGTTGATGTCAACTTAACAGTAGAGATATTGCCATTATATATCTATAGATCTGATACCAATTGTTGGGCTCCAAGTAATAAGACCCATAAGTTCAATAAAAACACTCAACCAATATTAAACTACTCAAACAATATAGATGACATAAGAATAAATAAAGCACACGAATTATCATAGAAAACCTTTAGTGTATAGGAAACAAAATCATGTGACAAACTGAGAAGAAAACCCACTAAATCAAATATCAATTATACAGTTGTTTTAAGTTTGAGCTATTGATCCTAACTTGAGACAACCTACAATACAATCACAGTTAATCCAATAAGATTCCAGGATTAAGTATAATTTGATATTCAAACAAATACTGCTCCAAACAAATCTTGAAAATCAAACCCCAATAAAATTGTTGTCAAAGAATGTTATTTAGACTCAAAAACTCTTCTTTTATTTTTTTTTAATCTTATGCAACTATTTCCCCTGAAACTTTAAGGTTCTTAAAAATAAGGTTTTTATATTAAAAATGTCGCCCACATGGCCATGTCTGGTCATCGTGTCCAACAATTATTCCTCAAAAGTTGATATGCAAACATACACGATGTTAGTGACTTACATAATTGACGACATAGTCGTGTCTAACCTCAAGCATCATCAATCAACACATACACACAGTTACAAAAGCTTACATGTTCATCCTCAAAACCAGGTTCATCATTGACAAAGGCTTGTTCAATTCAAACACAGGTATGTCTTCCAAAAACAACTCCAATTCGTTAGTCCTTGCCTTGATTCCACCTAATCTTAGTTTCTTTTGATTTATAAAAGGAAACACTATTAATATGAACCAATGACAAGCATGCTGACAGTCTCCCATGTTCCTCACGGTTAGGAAGGAATCAATTCGTCTTTAGCTTCAGAATAAGTTGTGAGGTCGAGAAGGACCTAGAACCCAACCCCCCACCACAAATGACCTGACCAGAAACGACTTGTAAGTTGCTCCAAATAATAACATAATGTTGTAGGAGTAGATACTAATTTGTCGTGTCTGATTTCGTGGTGATATTAAAGAACCACGTCGTAATACAATGAATATGGCACCTGAATTGTACCCGATATGATGTCCAACGGATTGCAATTGAAAGCCACTCTTCGAGTGCGAGTTAGCGAGGATTTCATACAGGGAGAAACCATACGAAGAACAAGCTAAGTCTGGTGGCGATCAGATCAGAAAATAAGTGGCTCCAAAGCGTTTGCTCTTTAAATGGGTCCAAGCGTGCATGGATGACCAAGTCGTCCACTAATTGATGCTTATCATCTCGAGAAGGACCTAAGCGCAAAGGTATCTATCCCCCCATTAAACTTCGGTCCCCAGTCTTGAATTCTAATTTGTCTCCAAGTTTTAAAGCCAAATTGCCAATGGCAATGATTCAAGCCACTCTGCTCGTTCCTCACGTCTATCCTCTGGGGCCCTGTTATTAATCCTGGGGCTTGCCACTCACGACAACAGTTATTTCTGCACTATATACCGACCCTTTCCATTCGTTTTCGTTACATGATCGTTGGTTCTTTTGCCTTTTCTTTGGTCAAACTTTACATCAAAGCTAACGAGTGCTCTTCAGATGTATTTCATTTTTCCTTTTTGTCACTTATTTTATACATTTAAGTATCCTGTAGTTTAGGGTATCAAGGGTATATACATATACACACACGCACTAAAAGTTTGTTTCTCTGATTTTATATATCTAAAATTAATTTTTTGCATTATTACACCCTAATCTTTTATATCTACGTTTTGAATTTCAATATTAGAAGAGCTTTTGTAAATAGGCTAGCTGCAAATTTCTTATATTTAAATGTATAATTCTTATGAAGTTCACGGGAATAAAAGAACTTTGGTATTATATGCTTAATTCTATCACTTTTAATCAATCTTCTCTTAATGCATATTGCATCATCTTCTTGTATCACTACGAGTGAAATTTTAAATTAAGAAAGTCCACAAGATTTTTTTATTTAATTTTAATTATGTCAATTTTAGATGTAGTGCAATTATTATAACTTTTTTCAGTAAGGATAACAAATTTTTTGAAAAATTATTCAGTTTGAATTTAATTGACGATCATTCTCTTAATTGACTTGCAATTAAACTCGACTCAATCCTTTTAGTACGATTTGCTAATTTATTATAAAAATATGAAATAAAAATTATAAAATAGAATTAAGATTTTGCTTAAAGATGAAGCACCTCAAAAGATTTGAATTTTACACTAAGCATCCTATCATCTCTTTCAAAATTCTCTTATAATAAAATTAAAATACATTTATTATCATAATTTCAAAATTAAAAGTTGTAGTTTACAATTAAATAAATAATATTTTAATATATAATTAGATAGAGAATCTAGTAACTACAATTCAAGTAATGCAAAATATAATTAATAAAAAATAAATAATAGTTCTTTAAATATCATAATAGCCAAAACAAGATTAAAGTATGACAAACAAGTTTGGAAATTTTCACCTTATGTTAAAAATCAAACATTAGTATCCATGTTGCAAGTTATAGAAGAACGATGATTATGAATACAATATTAAGGTCATCCTCTCTCTCCTTATCTATTCTCCATTGTTACGAAGGTACTGCAAAGGATTACACAAATATGTATAAAGGAAATTTCTAAATTCAAATTCCATTATAGATGTGATAGTCTTGGGATTACTTAACTCTCATTTACAGATGTTTTACTTATGCTATATTGCAATCATCCTATTTCTATTGAAACACTTTTGAAAGCTTTGTAGATTTTTCAGGAAGTCTTTGGGATCAAGTTTTACACAAGTAAGAGTGTTGCTTATCTTTCTAGACAAAGTTGTGGAAATTTGATGACTTTGATAATAGATGTTGGACTTAGTGTACACCAACTACCTCTCACTTATTTGGGAGTCCCCATATCTACATAAAAGCTTAAGGAAGCTACTTAAAGACCTCTTATTGAAAAAGTCAACATAAGATTCTCCTAATGGAATAACAGATTCTTATCATATAGAGGTAGAGTACAGTTGGCCATCACCATTCTTAACAATTTGCATATCTATTGGTTATCACATCTAGTTATTCCTTAAAGGGTCCTGAAGAAAATTGATAAAGGTATTAGATACTTCATCTAGAATAGACAGAATTCTAGTGGTGGAAAATTATCCAAAGTTAAATGGAGTGTCATATGTCTTCCTAAGCAATATGGAGGAACTCAGCTAGCACAATGAGCAAATTTTGTTGGCAAAAAGACTGTGGAGGTTATACTGGGACAAAGAAAGCTTTGGTAAGATAGGTTCACATGTTTCACTTCAAACAAAAAAGCATTTGGTCTACCTCTCAAACTACTTTACAATCTTACACTTTTCAACAGATCTTACATATGAGACCGTTCATGCATCCTCATATCAAGCATCAGGTTGGAAATGGGAAGAACATAACTTTTTGGTTTGATAATTGGCATGAATTAGGGCCTTTATGTAACATTAACCTCTTTAAAACCTTAAGAGGATATATCCCTAGAGATACTAAAGTCTAAACTCTGATTCGGAATAATAGGTGGCATTGTTCATTCCATATTAAAATCTGATTATCATATCAAAATTACGTTTTTTCATTATTCTTCATTGTACTCTTCATCTTGGTGCATATGTTGTTCCTCTTGCTCAATATTTGCTTTAGTGTAAAAAAAAATTTCAATTATTGGATTGCCTTCTAAATGTTATTCCTTTTTAATAATTAAGTGTACAACTACCAAACCCACAATGACTCTTTATTTGTAAATAGTATTTATAATCTCTTTGATAAAAGTATTTTATTTATAGCTTTAATCAAAAGTATACTCAACGTTCCTTTTTTTTGGCACGTAAATATCACTTGACCTTAATTTAATTTCTATTGCATTGTTCATTTCATCTGTCTATAAGAAGTGTATAAGAATGTTTAGGATAGATAAATTCACATGTAAGGATTTGAATGTACATTTTATTTATACTAAGCATCCTTCCATTTCTTCTAAAATTATTTTCTTATAAAACTAAAATATAATTATAATTAGAACTAGAAATTAATGTCTTAATTTACAACTAAATAAGGAGTACTTGTAAAATATAAATATATAGAAATTAGAATTCAAGTAATGTAATATATAATTAATGGAGAAAATTATTAATAATCTATTAAATATCAAAACATACCATCTAGAATGTCTCTCTCTCTAAAACTTCTGCTTTCCCTCTCAACCTTCTTCTACCTTTATTTACCTACTAGCTTCCTCAACTTTGTGTCCATCCTTTCCTATCTGAGGTCCTATGTTCTCTTTTTGGTGCCATATTTTTCTCATTCCCACCTCAATACCTATCCTTTATCTTTTCCTTTTTCTATTTCTAGCTCTGATTCAAGTTCTTGCTTAGCAATTCTTAGACTAGTCATTGTCCCCCCCACCCCCAGGTGCCCCGATTGTTATTTTCCTTATGTTAACTGCTTCAGTTATCTTTTAAGATTGCTTTTTCCTTGCCTAGCTTTCAGTTGTTCCCAACATCCATCCATTCCTTCAATCTTAATTTTTCTTTTCATCTCTCTCACTTTTTTTTTTAATGTTTCTCGCCTTTCCCTACCCTTGGTTTGCCTTTTTCATTTATTTCCTCTTTTAACTCCATGTCATTTACTGAGCCTCCGAATCTTCCTCTTTTTCCTCCTTTTAGCGCTACTCCTGTTACTCCTACTAGCCCTACTACCTCTCTTGTCATCTCTCATACTTCTACCAAAATTTTATCCCCTCTCTTTGAGGTGGGCAAAAACTAGGCCAATCTAAAAAAAACATAGCTATAGAGCTTGGGAGATGGTGCACCCCAACAAAACCTTCACTATTTCTCTCCTAAGTTTGACAATGTATCCTTTATTTTTCACCTACCTATTGACATCTTGAAGGGAAAAAAAACTTCCAAATAGGACACAACTCCCATAGGATTTTCCTTGTACAAAAGGCCACCCTTTCTTGTACTTAATTCCTAGTCCAACTATCAATGGAAGAGAGGTCTTGCTTAATGAAGATGGGATTTTTCTCTTCAAATTTGACTCAACTGAGCATACACAAAGCATTTTAGAAGTTGACCATTGGAATTTTAACAACCAAGTAACTCCTCTAAGGATGGAAGTCAGAGTTATATCTTTAGGAAATCAAAACAAAATATGTCCCTTTACAGGTGAACATCCATAATATTCGTTTAGAATATTGGACTGTAAGAGAGGTATTTTGTTAGCTACCTTAGCAAGCCCCTTTGTCTTGAGAAGCAACAATTAGCTTTAAAAGAGTAAGTTACATGTATGTTTGTGTTTTAATGGAAACACAAAATCCCTTACCTGAATACATCCCCCTTGTACAATTGGATGAGAATGGTTCTTTATTTAAGGACATAGTATTTGTTTCTTATAACTAAAGACTAGATCAACCAAAAACTACTAAAATTTGGGAACCAATTTGGTGAAAGTTTACTATAGGTGAATTCCAAGAATTATGAACTTGGACTTAGAAGTAGACAAGAAAAGAGGTAGCTAAGAGGATCTTCAGACTCTAGACAAACATGTTTATCTTCTTTCAGAGCACTTAACTGAAACTTAGGATAGGGATAAATACAATTTTAATATAAAAGGTGGTGTAATAATAGCTTATGCATTAGAGAAGTTAATTGATGTTTATTCCAATGCAAAGCATATGAAATGTATATTGAATAGTGTAATATCGATACAGACTAGCATAAGGAGTCTCCTATAGAAATAAATAATCAGTTAATAATGGGAGAGCCTCAGGAACAAGGTAGGAAAAATGACTTTAAGGAGATAGTCAAAAGGAGATCTAATCGAAAGAAAAATATTTCCAAATCACTTTTACATCTATGATTATATTAGCATGGAACATTAGAGGGCTAAACTGCTCAAAAGAATAATTAATTTTTAACAATTTTCTTAAAGTTGTTAAACCTTTCATAATTGGAATTTTAGAAACCAAGCTAAGAGAAGACAGATGCAAGAATTTAAACTTGTTTGAGATGAATGGACAATAATAAGTAACCACCAACACAATTCCTATGGGAGAATAGTAATTGCATTAAATCAGTAGAGGATTAAGGTCCTAAACTTGATATTAGATGAACACTTTAAACATCTTGAAGTTAATCTAATACAAGAGAAGTCCATATTACAGCTGATATGCCAATAACCATCCCTTTCAAAGAATAAGTGTGTGGAGCATATTAAAATATTTAGGAGCTACACTATCCATGCCACAAATCATACTTGGTGACTCTAATGAAGTCGAGAGTAACTCTTTCCTAAGAAATCATTTAAATGATTTAAGAGAATGTACTAGCTTAATATAGGTGACTGACATTAAAATAGTGTGAACCTTTTATACTTGGTCCAAAAAACAAAAGGACAACTAGTACTTGAAAAACAAGATGAAAAGGGATTAGGGAATGAACATTGGTTTTAAGCTTCCATGATAGCATTACACTTTCCACAACCCTATGGTTTCTAACCACATCCAAATTATGATTATAAACTTGTTAGGCACTCCAAAAATCATATTTCCATTTAGATTCAATATTATCTAGCTCAGATGGAAGGCTTTAAAGAATCCATCTAGGTTATTAACTATAATGTCAATGGTATAAGCTTTTCACATGCATAAGGAAAATTAGTAAGATGAATGAAGAGCTGAAAGCAATTAATAGAAGGAAAATTGGGGACTCTCAACAAGTAATCTTTGATATAAGGGAACATCTATGTAATGCGTACACAAATCTTTATCTTTCACCCAATGATAGCTATCTCATTGAGGAAGAGAAGGAAGCTTTATTAAACTACACAACAAGAGTGAATTACAATTATTTTATATGGCAATAAAGAGCTCGAGTTTTATAGATCAAGGATGGTGACAAAAATACCTCCCTTCTCTATAGTTTTGTTATTAAAAGAAAGCTTTCTAATTTGATTATTTCAATCAAGAATAACATGGGGTTAGATATCAATTCTCAATAAGGTCTGCTAAAAAAGCCCGTAACTACTTCTCTTAAGTCCAAAGAACAAGTATCGAAACATCCTCCTCCATATATGTCATTCCATCCATAACTGGTGAGTAGCTTTCAACAAATGATCTGAACTTACTCGCTAAGCCTATTAGTCACATAGAAATAGAGGAAGTGGTCAAAACCTTTAGCCCCAATAAGGCTTCTAGTCCTGATGGAATGGATGAATTGTTCTTCCAACAAGCCTTGCCAATAATTAGTAGTATGGTCTCTAAGCAGTGAGAAATTATTCACTTATGGGAAATTGTTGAAAGAAATAAACAAAACCTTCATATGTCTTATCCTAAAAGCCCATTCCCTTACTCTTTTAAATATTACCTATTTTCTTATGCAGTATAGTTTATAAAATAATTTCCAGACAAATTGCAAACAGGCTCAGGGTGGTTTTCCCAAACACCATTGACCATTATTAAGGTGGTTTCTTAAAAGATAGAAAAATTAGGGACAATGTTCTCCTAGTTCAAGAATTTTTCAAGAGATATTAAAAGAAGCATTCCCCCAAATAATTGTGCGTTAAATATTGATTTAAACAAAGCCTTGGTCTCAATGGATTGAAGCGTCCTTATTAACACTATAAGAGCTTTTAAGTTCACTGAAATCTTTATTAGTTGGGTGGAACAATGCATATCAAGTATGACTTATAGTGTGCACTTCAATGGAGGACCTATAAGCTTGATTAAAGCAGCAGAAGTCTTGAGGAAAGGAGATTGTTTTGGGAACGGAAGTATTAACTAGGCTAACAATACTAAACATTAGCAAGAAAGAAACTCCAAAAACCATCTCAATTATAAGAAACTAAAGATAGTCAACTTGCTCTTTACAGATGATATTTTACTCTTCTCTAAGCCTAATCTAAATTTATTAAATGTAATGTTAACACTCCTGAATTCATTCACCCAACTCTCAAGACTTCAAATTAATAAGGTAAAAGGTAAGTTGATCATGTCTATAAGCACTCACCACTTGGAGACCTAATTCTTAACAATCTCAAGCTTGAAAATTATAAAGCCCCTGATTACTTACTTAGGTATCCCATTACTATAAGAAGACTCTCATTCAATGATTATTCCCCTCTACTAGAGAAAATTCAGATAAGGCTAACAAGCTGAAAGAATTTTTTTTATCTTAATATTTGAAAGTACAACTTCTAAACTCAGTGATAAACAACCTTCACATACACTGGTCCACACATCTTATTATCCCATTGGGCATAATTAAATCTTTTGAAAGAATGATGAAAAGGATTTTACATTCAGGTGATTGCACCAAGTAAGGCTTAGACAAAGTAAGCTGGAAAGATATTTGTTTACCCAAAAGAGAGGGTGGTTTAGGCATTTTTTCTCCATTATGATTATTAACAAGCTACATTTGTTAAAGAGGATATGGAGGTTGGTTCATGATAGGAAAGTTTTATGGACCAAATGGTCTCATGAGTACTACCTAAGATATGATAGCTTTTGGAACTTTTTCCCAAAAGCTAATGCGTTATGGAAGCTTTCACAAATTCTTAAGCTCGGGAACTAATTAAAGGCTATAGTAAAACTAGAATTGGAAATAAGAAGACCATAAATTTCTACGATAATCATTGGCTATATATTAGTCATCTAAGGAACATTGCTAATCTAAATACCTAATATAGCATAATCCTAAGCAAACAGTTAAAGATGCTATAAACAAAAGAGTTGAATGTATTAAAACCTTGCCAAGTAATTCATTGACCAACTTAATTCTTAATACTCACCTTATCTTAGATGTGCAAGAAAGAGTAAAATGGTACTTGAATTTAGATGGTAAGTTCATTAACAACTCCTTTAAAATCTCAAATGGTTCAAGCTAGTTTGGTTCTCTCAATCCAACCTTAGAATTCCCTTCATAATGTGGCTTCTATTAAAAGGAAGGCTCCCCACATGTATATAATTAGTCATTTCTTTAATATTCCCTTCATTTTCTCATTGTGCAACCTAAAAGAGGAGAAAATTGACCACCTTTATTTAAATGCGACAAACTGATCACATTTGGAAATCAATTATCTAGCTCTACAGCATCCCTCATCTTTCATCTATATGGCATAATATAATGGCCATGCAATTAGTCTAAAAGGGATCAAATAGTGCTTAAACTTGCCCTGGAGAGAACACTGTGCACTAGATTTGGAGGATCTTTCAGAGGAAATCCAAACTATGTATCATCCTTCTACAAAGAGCTCACCAACTCCCTAAGAGTATAACTATTGACTCACCAGTTACATCCCACATTCATTCCATCCTTTAACTTTGCTCAGAGACTTTCATGAGAAATCTGAACTATATCATAGACTTACTTTGTATCCACTTCCCTTTGATTAGTTAATACATTTAACTTTCCAAAAAAGTTCAAAACATAACAAAGTATATCTATAATATAATTAATGTAACATCCCGTCCCCATATTGAGGGTTAGGACCTGAAATTTCAGTACATGGGAACTCAAAGAGAGATTTAAGGAAATGCATTTTCTTGCTCATGCATCATGTTAGCATATATGCACAAAAATACGGAATGTTTTCAAAAAAATAGTGGTACATGCATTCATTGACAACTTCTAGGTATAAATGTTATTGAATGCAATTTTATTAAAAATGAGGAGTAGAAGGAGTAGAAAGAGTGATCTTGGTATGTGTTGTGATAAGAAAAGATTTAGAAACAAGATTGGTGATGATCTAGAAAATATTGACTGAGTATGCTTCAGTCTTTTAGCCACGACATTTTCTCTAGTCATCCAAACGAGATGATTATTAATTTGGATTAAACTAGAGATATATGGCTATATTTTGTATGAAGACATCGAATTTCAATTCGGTCTCTAAGATTCTCAAAATTTTTCATGAAGTGAAGAATTGGGTGCAGTGTTGGTGTATGAATGGAAAATTTGTCTTCGAAATTTAGGGGTAAATTTGGGATTGATATAAATATATTTTGGCAAAATTTTCTTTTGGAAAGTTGTAGACCATTCTTTTATCTTTCCAACGGTATATAGTATGAAAATTTTGGATATTGGAGTCAAAAGTTATGATCCTTATAAGTGGAGACATTCTGGGAAAAAATCAGACGCAAAAAGTGAATGATCGAAAAGTGAACGATCGAAAAATGAACGATCAAAAAGTGAAAGATCAAAAAGTGAATGATAGAAAAGTGAACGATCCAAAAGTGAAAGATCGAAAAGTGAACGATCGAAAAGTGAACGATCGAAAAGTGAACGATCAAAAAGTGAAAGATCGAAAAGTGAACGATAAAAAAGTGAACAATCGAAAAGTGAAAGATCGAAAAGTGAACGATAGAAAAGTGAACGATCGAAAAGTGAACGATCAAAAAGTGAACGATCGAAAAGTGAAAGATGGGAAAAAATCAGACGCAAAAAGTGAATGATCGAAAAGTGAACGATAGAAAAATGAACGATCAAAAAGTGAACGATCGAAAAGTGAACGATCGAAAAGTGAACGATCGAAAAGTGAACGATCAAAAAGTGAAAGATCGAAAAGTGAACGATAAAAAAGTGAACAATCGAAAAGTGAAAGATCGAAAAGTGAACGATAGAAAAGTGAACGATCGAAAAGTGAACGATCAAAAAGTGAACGATCGAAAAGTGAAAGATGGAAAAGTGAACTATAGAAATGAGACGGAAGAAAGTGAGACAGAAGAAAGTGAGATGATACAGAAGTCAGATGACAGAATTGGCCTTCGAGGTCTTCTTCAAAGTTGTAGATCTCAAGGTCCTCTTTCCAATGGTCTAAAAATGAAATCAATCCGACATTGTTTGTGAAGGTTATGGAGATCGTACCAAAATAGGTTCATTTTGATCGAGGTCATAAATAAGTTTGCTTCTTTTGGCCATAACTTCTTCTCTAGACCTCCAAATGACCTGATTCTTGAGCCATTGGATTCGTAAGACTTTTCTCTACTTCTCCACCAAAAATCATAGCCATCTGAAATGAATGGAGAAAGATTGAGTGAAAAGAGTGAGACAGGTGCAGTGAGTGTGCTCTTAAGTATTATGAACTAGTGTTATCTCACTGAACATACTTCAGTATTTTCATTATTTCTAGAGCTCTTCTGATTAAAATCAGATGATTTTTGAATTGTGATAAACTAGAGACATGGGACTACAAATGGTATGAAGAAGTGGGAATCTAATTCAGTCTCTAAGATGGTTAAATTTCAAATAGAAGTTATACGTAGTATACTGTTTTGGACCAGAGCAGTCTAAAAATGTTTGAAGTATATCTTTTTAATTACTGAACCAAATGGAATGTTTTCGATGGCATTAGAAACTTAAGAAAATGGAGGATATTTTTCTAGAAGAAATGTTATATCAAAATGTTCAAGGGTATTTTTGGCAAGACACTTAAGTGTAAAAGAACATAAGCCTATAAGGAAGGTTAAAATGGACTTTTTGGACTCATTTAGGGCAAAATTGGAAGAAGAAGTACTGTCTTGTTTATAAGTAAAGGGAAAAACATGAATGGGAAGATTCTAGAGAAGCAAAATACGTGGATGAGAAAAGAGATAAGAGAGAGAAACACGAAAAAGAAAGAGAGAGAGAGAAAGAAGAGAACACAAGCTAGGGTTTTAATTTCCTTAGCCTTCAAGAGAGATTTTGAAGTTGTTCAAGAAGGGGAAAAGCAAGAGGAAGAAAAGAGCTTCCATTTAAGCTAACGATCTCTTCATTTGGTGAAGACTCAAGAAGAACAAGAGAATCCTGCCCAAGAACAAGAGGAAAGACAATTATGACCTAGAATTTTGCAAGCCAACTAGGTGAGTAATGTATTTATGGTTATTGTGTAAATGGGCAATGTACCTAAATGTGTACATATGTTTAAATTGCTAAGCTATGAACGGGAAATGGATATTATGAGATCATATGAGGTTAGAAAAGAGATGACGAAAATTGAGTTATGATATATAGTAATTAAGTGTTCTTGAAGTGTAAGCTTATGAATAAGCTAGACAAATGAAAAGGGTAAAGATTGAAAGGAGAATTTAGAATGATCGTACAAATGAAGTGTGAAGCTAAGTAGACACATATGAATTTTGAAATGGGAATGAGCATAAAATGTGTTCTAGAATATACCCGGGATTGTCATTGAGCATGAATTGTACATTGTCCATTGATACATTTGTGCATAAATAAAGGTCTATATGTGTGCAATTATTAAT
>JANIPN010000009.1:9969815-9980030 GCA_027478595.1 Erythroxylum anguifugum
CAATTTTGTCTGTTTGCATTTAAAACAATCTGGTGGGAGTGCTATTATAAATCAAAGGAGTGCTAATAGCGGCACCCTGTTGTGAAGTGTAGATCATACCAAGGATTTACAAGAAGCTTTTCAGTAATGCACAAATTTAAGTCGAATCCTTTAAAGTGTACTTTTTGAGTAAGAGAAGGGACTTTATTAGGATTTTTGGTCTATAGTAGAGGAATTAAATTGGATAAGAATAAAGAAAAAGCCATTATCGAAGCAAAGCCACCTCAAAATAAGAAAGAACTTAAGAGTTGGTTTATTTGGGAACTAGAAGATGTAGATGACTACTCTTTGAGGTTTCTTTTACAAAGAGGATTAAGAGCTTCTTCTTTCTAAGAAGAAGGCTAGCCTTTCTTATTTGCTTTCAACATCCAAGATTTTAAAATCTGTAAATAAATAAAATTTAGGAGAATTCTTTGAATTTAAGAGTGCACAGGTATAGTGGAATACCTTTGAGAAGTGCTGAATCTGGCTAAAGGACTAAACTCTAAAAGCTTTTAAGCCATAGGAGTGTAAGCTTCGATCAATAGTGATCGAAAATTTCCAAAGGAATTTGTCATTGATAGCAATTGTTTCAAAAGGCACTCCTACTAGATAGTCTAAGAAATGTATAGCCACAGGAATTCCTAAAGATTGGCTGAGTTGCCTACACCAAAGTAAGGGAGATATTATAAAACCTAAGACCGTAATAGAAGGGTTGGGTTACAGGGCTTTGCCACCATCGAAAATGAAAAACTCTAGGGTTATTATAAACTAAGAAAAGATTTTGATAGATAGCCAGATAGAAGGACTCGGAAGTTTTGACGATTTTGATCCAATAAGGTCTTTTGGAGAAGTCTCCATAAGGATTCAATTGATCTATAGATCGGGACTTCAGAGAAAGCAAGATACTAAGTATGTCTATGTGAGACTTACTACAAAAATTGGCACACAATTGAAAGTTAAGAAAATCAAGAAATTTGTGGTCAGAATAAGTTGGACAGTCTTTATCCATAATCTTATGGAAATAAGCAAAAGTACAAAGCTGAACAAATGACACACAAATGTAGGCATTGCAAAGGAAGATTAGAAAGGTGTCTCCTCTAATTTCTCTATAAAAACCCCGAAAAAACCTAAGGAAAAAAATTTACCGGAAGCTATTGCTTTACAAAAAGGAAGGAATTTTAAGCTAAGTTTATTATTAATGAGGAAAAAGACAAATTGATTTAGAAGAACTCAAATGAATTTCACATGTTCTTCTTCAGATGCAAAAGTTCTTGAAGAAGCATAGTTCTTTATTAATCCAGAGTAAGAATAACATTTTAAAATTCTAGAATCTTAAGTAGGCGTTTCTTCAGACAAACAAACAAAATTGTCTCCGATAACAGACAATCCAATCAAGAAAAAATGTCTTTTAAAGAAATAGAAGCAAGCCCAAAGGGGAAGATAAATAAATTACACAAAGGACTACAAAATTTCATAATCATAAACACAAGATTAGGTTGATACTTAATAGGATTCGTGGAAAGAGCTATTAGTTGAAGGAGACCTTGGTTCTTCTAAGATGAGTGATGTGATGAGTATAACCTATCTAAGGTTTTAAGTATTTAAGAGCCTACAATAAAGTAAATTCTAGTGAAAATATGACTTACTTTTTTCTCCTAAATAAGGGAACGATGGATGAGAAACATCTATAGGCAAGGTTGTCCCAATAGTAAGAGGAAGGTCATATTCATGGTCAAAGTATGGACAACATCCAACAATGCTAAAAATAGGAATTTGAATGATAAAATTGATAGGGGAAGGTGCTTAGATGGAATGGAGACCACTTTAAATTTAACAGCTTACAAAAGAAATGGAATTAGGAAAATTTATAGGGATTTTAGAATATGATGAAATTAGACACATACATTAGTAGCATTTAGCTCAGCAAAATCTATTAAGGAGAAGAAGAGGTGTTGTGAGAAGAAGCCAAAGTTATAAAAGTCGCAAGAGAAGAATGTGGGGAAATAAAAGACTATTTAATAGCTAAGGTAAAAAGTGGAGAAGTAACAAGAAGCTTTTATAACATTGAAACGGTCGAATCCTAATTGAATAGTAAAAGGTAATAATTTAAAGAGATTTACTATATTTTGTAGCAAATAAGGATTTGAAATTTGAAAAGATCCTAATGTAATCTTTAGATTTGATAGTTATTATTTGTAAAAAAATGTTTGATATTTAAGAATGTTTGATATTTAATAGACTTCCCATAGATGACATTACTTGGCTTAACTTATGAATTTAAAGAGCCATACAAGTTTTAGAATTTGAATTCTAGTTAGGAAATCAGAGGAATTTTTATCATATGTTTGGTTTGCTCAACTAAATTTTCCATCGCTATGATAGAAACTATTAACACACTAAATATATTACAAAATACAACCTTAACATAATCTCTAAAGAGATAAACAACTTTAAAAATATTTTTGTTACTATTTTTTCATCTGTCTTTATATTGTGTATTTATTTTATTAACTCAAATTTCTTTGTAGAATGCATTTTTTTGTTGCTTAAATCAAATCATTTTTCACAACACATTTTAGCATTTTGCTAGCATAGAACTCCACTATTGAAGTTTTTCGAAGCTCACTTATATCATCGATAGAAGTTAGGTCGTGACATGTATGCATTCTACATTAACACTAAACGACTACTAAATATAAGATAATTTAAAAACTTATACTAAAATGCAATGTTTTAAAAACCGGACCGGACATCGAACCGGTGAAAGAAAAGGTTTAAGGTTTAGAGGTTTAATTGATAGTGAACCGCTATCAAACCAGAATATAATAAATAAGATGAAAATTTTATAAGAATAAATAAAGATAAAATATTTTATTGAAATAAAAAATACACCAATGTTTATTATTATATAATGAACTAAAAATAAATAAATATGAGCCCAATATAAAACTTAAAATAACAATAACGTAACCTTCTCAGCACAATCTCTCAATTCCTGTTCATTGATTTTTTTTGGTCCAACCAAATTATTTCTCGGCATCATCTTCTGGATTGTTCGAAACATTTAAAACGACATAAGTTTATGTCTAACTTCTAAGCCAAGTTCTGAGTTAGCAAGATTAGGTTGAGGTCTCCACTTTTGACTCTTCTCCTCCAAGAACAAGCTCATCAGAACAACACACACAATCCCAAAAATGAAAATGAAAACGAAGGCAAAAGCAACATTCGCCGCCGTGGCTAGCACTCCGATCTCCCCGGGAAGAGTAGCCGTCGTGCCCCAAGAAGAAGAGAGAACCCTCCAAGATGAACTCTCTCCTCCAATTCTACTCGTCGACCAAGTCATCAAGCACTCAAACGGCGTCAGCCCCTCCAAGCAAGAGCTCTTCTCCGACCTCGTCAACCAAGTCGACCGCCTCTCTCAGATGCTCCGTGCCGCCGTCCGTCTGGCCATCGCCACTCCCTCCCTCTACGACCGCCCTCTCCGCCGTATAGTCGCTGACATCACCAAAAACCTCGAGCGAACCCTGACCCTCGTACAGAAATGCAAACACACCGGCGTTCTCTGACAAATGTTCTCGATCACCACGAGCAACGATTTCCGGAAGGTCTCCAACCTTTTGGAGTCATCCACCGGGGACATGAAGTGGCTTTTATCAAGGGTTTAAAACCGGACCGAGCCGGTTCGGTTCGACCGAAAAAGGTTGAACCGTCCGGTTTTTATATAGAGAGGTTAGTAAGTGAAACCGAACCGGACCATTGACCGGTTCAAACCTTTTCCAATCGGACCAGACGGTCCGGTTCGGTTTTTAAATCATTGCTAAAATGTTGTCATATATAAGAAAATAAGTAATAAAAATTAAATAAAATAATAATAATCGTAACTGAAAATTTGAACAACTTTTGATGGAATCATTTTATTTTTTGCCATTTATCATACTCCTAGGTCTTTATTCTTCCAGTTTTTTGATAAAAGTCAAAAAGTTGGTGAATCCTTTCCCATGTTAAATGATAAGTACGAGTTTTAAGCATTTGGATTTTTTAGATCTAGGTTTGATATGGTAAGGATAAAAAAAAAGCCAAAGTTGATATCCTTTTTCGACAGTTTTACAAAAATTAGGTGTCAGAATATTTTTGGCCTTTAATCTCCAGCGATCACGTCAGTGTGAGATAGAAAATAACTAACATCCTAAGATAAGAAGGTAGGTGAACAAGACCCGCGCGGGTAGCTCAGTTGGTCATTGGGAAAAAAACTGAGTCTAAGGTTTCAGGTTCGAGTCTCGGCAGTGGCAATGTGGGAGTTTATCCAATGTGGTGACTCCTTGTGCGCACCGAGCACTGGGTCACCTTTCTGAGAAGCTGGCTGTGATTAAACCGTGATTCAATCCTCTAGCAGTGGTCGAGTCTGTGACTGGGGGCCCTTGGGGTTGGGGATCAACCTTTAGGAGTCCAAGGTAGGTGAACAAGTGACTCCATAATTGATAACAGTGATTACTTTTATAGAAACTTGTGAGATTATGACATTTGCCTTAATCTTGTGTACTACTCGGAGACTCTTAGCTTAAAAGACTTCATGTTAGGCTCCAACTTTAGCATATTTTTAAAAGTATTTCATTTGCCACCTGAACATGTTATTGCTTTTGACTTCAAGTTTGTCCCAAGTCAGAATAAGATTTGTATTGTACTGTTAAAGGTATGTTTTCACGTACACACTTGTTTGTATCCTCACTCATGGCGCTTAATATGGGCATGTTTTCTATCATTTATTGAACACAGAATAGTCTATAGAGTTAATTAAGTTTATGCATCAACTAAGCCCTGCATGGAAGTCTTTCGATGGTATGGTTTAAACAGTAAACCTAGTGTAGGGATTAAGGTAGGAAAACCCCTACCTGTAAAGTAAACCAATGATTGGAAGAGGAAGTTTGTGTCCCTTTCCCTAGAAGATACTAGTAAGTGGACTCTTAGGCCTATTTAGCTAGATCCCGGTCCTAGGTAGTAGCTTGCTATTTGCTCACGCTCACGCTCACGCTTTAGTTGAATCTGGTGTCTCTTTCTTGAGAAGACATCACCGAAGAGTTGTTGGCGCTGACAACATTCTGAATGTTACAGACCTACTAATTAGATTCTTTAAGTTGACAAATTGATGTTCACTTATAGATATGGATACGAATCATATAGACAAGACGGCTATGAAGATGGGCAAAGCCAAGTCTAGTGAGTTTTGTGAAAAGAGAAAGCACAGTAAAGCTAGTGGAAATCGAGAATAATTCCGAGACTTCTAAAGGTGTAGTGAGGTAGGAGAAGAATATATAGATACTTGCCCTGAACCTAATGCAGTCTCCAACATTATCCAAAAGAGCCATAACGTAGAGTTTGTCCTTTCTCCCTATGACTCTTGGCACGACATAGGTAAAGGTATATTGGTAGATGATATCTATGATCCCTATTCGTTTGTTAAAGTTAACAAGTCTTGAGTGGAGCCATGCTTCCCAATGATGAGAAGCATGTAAATGATGCTGAGTGGGAGACAATTCAAAACGCCATAGAGCATCACATGCCATAAGTTTGTCACATATACGTCTTTTTATACTTTGCTTTACGGTGAAGGTATAACATTTCCTTTTGAAGGTGATACGTACATTGTTTGTTTCCAACTAATACACAAAGTTAGAGATTTAATGATTAAATTGCCAAGCTGACCAGGCTCAAAACTACAGAGCTGCAAGAGTTGCAAAGTGGAAGGATATAGAGCAGTGGTAGTTTGAAGAGATTAAGGACTTGCAGAAGCCGCTTAGTCATTGTTATACCCAAATCAAGGTTCATAAGGAAGAGAACAAGCAATTGACACAATCCTACCTTGGAATTTTGACAATATGACAATAGTCTCAAGGAAAAAAAATTTAGTCCTAGAATTATGACAATATGACACAATCCTACCTTGGAAGATTTTAAGCCTATAAAGATTTAGTCAATGGTGGGCATCTAGACCTGTCTACTGATTCCTTTTCTATTATGGATGTCCCTAAGTCTAGGACCGATGATCCTAAACCCATGTATAGTGCAGACAATTTTGTAATCCTATTTGAAGATAACCGGTTAGCTTTAAAAGTGAGTACAATAGCTATTTTCTAACTTAAAAATGCAGTAGCAATTTTGCCTTTGGTTGAGGCCAATCAATATATTTAATAGTGGGTTGATCTTTATAAGACTATTGTTTAGTGATATTTCTTTGAATGCTAGTATAACATGTCACATTGGATGTTTACATAGATTTTTGGTAACCTTTGCGCCAAGATGAGTTCGAATTTCTTAGGAGAATGTGATTCATATCTTTTGTGTCTTATATTGAGACTATTTTGAATGACTTATTTTGACATTTTTAGTTTGACATTTGGGGACTCTATAAGCCTATCATTTCATGTTTTGCATGTATGAATTTTAAGACTCCTTGAGTTTTCCATTTAAAGTTTTTGCAAGTTTGCATTTTTGAGTCTTTGATTTTATTATTTTGCATTTTGTAAGTCTAATGTTTTAAGACTATTTGTGATTTTCGTTTGATTATTTTATGTATAATGTTTTGAGACTCTTTAAGTTTGTGATTTGTAGTTTTAAGTCTAACATTTTGAGGCTTTATAAGTTTATCATTTAGCATTGTGTATGTCTAACATGTCGAGATTCTATCAATCTATCATTTCTAGATTTCTTTGAGTTTGACGCTTTTAGACTTTTTGTGATTATGAAATTTTAAGGCTCTTCAAGTTTGTAGTTATATGACCAGAGATTTTGAAATGTATATTTGCACTAACATGAAACTAAACATAGTAAGGTTTGAGGTGTAGGGCATTCCAAGTTCTAAGAATTTATAAGCCATCCAACCTTTCGAGTTTGTATGTGTAAGGTCTAATGAAATCTCTTACTATGTATGGGCTTATCTAGTTTGAGACATCTAGTGTAATATAAATAAAAAGAAACACAAAATAATACTCAAGATTAACTAAGGTGAGTGTACATATCTTAGTAAGTCAGAGTCTTAATTCTACAAGGACTATAAGTACTAGTAATAACCATCTTTCTATTATATAATCTAACAAGACAAGTGATTAAATTGAAAAAAGGAAAATTAACAAAATATAAAATAACAAATAAGAGTTAATTAGTCAAGGTAATGGATAAAAACAAACAATCCGCAAATATAATAGATCTGGATGATTAAATTAGAACCTTTCCTATTCTTGAATTTATATTAATTCCATGGTTAATCCTAGTTACTTAGACTACTATAAATTCCAAAGTATAACAACATTACTTTTATAGGTAAGACATACAAACACTATCTTTAATTAGCTTGACCAAAAGCTCTCTCAAGTCAAAACCTTCTAAGAACACATTAATACATTTTATAAACTCTAATGGTAGATTTCACCCTAGTTAAGAAGGTATATGTTGTTCTATCTCTAACAACCCATTTATTTCTCATTATTCATATTGTGACCTAATTTTATATAATATCATTTTAACTGTTTTAATCTTTTATACGAATTTGAATTTGAATCTTCTATATTTATTACTACGATTCAATAAAATAAACAAGTATGAATAGTTCTCAAGAAACTACAATCTTTCATTCATTAAAAGAAATTAATATAAATATAATTCTATGGTTCTTCCAAGCTAGTCTATATCCCGATTTAGTTTATAATAAAATAAAGAAACTCCATAATAAACAAAAATGATGACAAGAATGGAGTTTGAGTTCTAACGGCTTAAATCTTGAATATTATTGATGAATCTTTTAGTTTTCCATTCTGAAATGCTTTTCATCAACTTTGTGACTGATTTTTGGTCCTCTTAAATTTGTCTTCCTTCTTTCTTCTTTCTCTTATTTTTTTAAATATGAAACCCTAAGTTTTCCATTCAACACGACCCAAATATTTTACCATTTTGGCATCTTGTGTTTCTTTATACTCCTCTAAAATTCTTTTCTATAGCTATCACTATTAACACGTGTTGGATCCCGTATCCGAAACTCAACTACTTAATCCGAAACCTTCATACTTATACATGATTATAAACTCAAAACCCATCAAGAAACTTCAAAAATTAAAGGAAACATATACAATACACTTTAACTTCAAAACTCTTACATTTTCACGGAAATAAGTACATACAAAGCTTCAAAGGCATTTTAGCCCAAATACATCAAAGTTTCAAAGGACAAAATACAATATACATCATTAGTTTCCAAATGCTATCTAAAGCCTTGTTTTCTAACACATGACTTCTAAACCAACAAAATGCATCGGTGTTACCTCAAACCCGATGCGGAGACTCGGATTCTTGCTTGCTACCTGAGGAGGGGAAATGGGGGGTGAGCCCGACGGCTTAGTGGGTAACAATTTAATACTCAAGCATAAGCATACAGAAATTGTCTTAAACAATTATTTTCAAAACATTTACAAATTCAACAATTATTTTCAAAACAATTATTTTCAAACCTATACTTGTCGAAATCATTTTCCAATAAGACAACACATTTACAAAGTCAACGAATATAACATAAAAACACATAATCACATAACAAATGGTTTGAGTGATCCTAACAGGACGTACTACACAATTCCGCCAAGCGGTCATGTGTAACCGTGAACGGAGGGGAGTCCGAAATTCAGAGCTCCTGTGCCACTAACGGGCAGGCTGGCGAAGCCTATATAGACAAGTGCACTTGCTAACAGAGGGGATCACTACAAACCCAAATAATCATGCATTTTCACATCATTCACACATACTTGCCTAACACGGCATTTTTCCAAAATCACATAATCCACTCTTTTTCATTTAGCAAACAATTTTACAAACAATTTCATATATATTGACATACGAAAGGCTCCTAATACAAGTTCAAATCATCGCAAATAATAATTCATTTCAAAACTTTGCAAGTCATCGGAAAGCACTTAGTATCATTTATTTCACAACAATTCAGTAACTTACAACTCAAATATTAAATCGTTACCTACCTTAAATCCTTAAGCTTTATTCTCAGACCAATGACCTTTCTTTTAATTTCCTCTCCTCTTTCTTGACCTTCATCAGACATAAAAATCCTAATTTACCAAGAGAAATCAATGCTGGAAATTTTTTTGGAATGCAAAACATAACTAAAAACCTACCTAACTTTGCCTATGCCATTCCTAAACTATAACCATCAAAATCCCTCTCAAATTAATCAAAATTTTCGAAAATCTCATGCCTTAAAGAGACCCACGAATTCTGATTTTTTTTTGTTAAACTTTCATAACCCTTCTTCTTTCCTTTACTCTTAACAAAACCTCTTAAACTTTCCTTTCTAAGCAAGAAAGGCAAAACTCTAACAAAAACCATGAATTAACAAAAGTTAACAATGCTGGAAAATTTAAGAAAAGGGAAAACATGAAATTGATTCAACATCACCTTACCCATATCTTATCTGAACCATTAGCATGAAAACCTATCTAAATAGCCAACAAAATTTGAAAATCTTCTTACGTAAATGAAACCCACGAAAATTAGATTTTGCTTCAAAAGAAGATTAAACCCCTTTCTTTTCTTCTTCTTTCTCAAAGAACTCTTCAATCCACCCTTTTGAAGCAAGAAAGACAAAAATCCTAACTAGAAAACCAGAAATTTTCGAAACCCTTACCTTGAAGATGACCTACGAAAATCTGGTTTGCCTCCTATAGAGTTGCTTCCTCTTCCTTTAACCTTCTTCTTCTTGAAATCCTTGGAAACCCACTTGAAAAACTCATGAAAGATGAACCCTAATCTCTTCTTCTCACTTGGTCGAACCCCCCCTCTTGCTATTCTCTTCTTTGTTGTTTCGAAACTCTCTTCCCTTTAGCTAGTTTCGGATGTGTTCTAGAAAATAACTTAAGACTTCAACCTTTCTAACTTAACCTATGCTAAAAACGACATAGCATCATAAGCCCTCTCCTTATACATGAATTTCGTCCATCACCTAACACAAACAACCACTCCTTATACTTCTTCCATTTTGTTTCATTCATTCTCTTTTAATTATAAATTACATGGACCTTAGCCCAATTCTTTCATTTCTTCTACATTTAAAAGGTATTTCAAAGGCTAAAAGCCCACTTGCTTCCTTTCTTCTTCATCTCATGGCATTAAAAGACTACAAAGCCCAATTCTTCTTCATTC
>JANIPN010000009.1:9997072-10009813 GCA_027478595.1 Erythroxylum anguifugum
AGGTAAGAGTATGTTTGATTTGTTGGATTTTTAGAAAAATTTTGGTTCATGAAGCTTAAGAAATGTATGGGTTTAAGCTTTTTAAGATCAATTTTGGTGAATATGTATTGTGGGTTTCTCAATTAGAATGTCTATTGATTTGGGGATTTTTGCCATTGATGAAGGAGATCAAAAGAGGCAAGAGGAGCAAGAGATCAAGTGATAGTGAATCAAGACATAAATTCGAATTTGCATATTTTGTTTTATTTTGGAGTAATTTATGTAAAACAAGGTTGTAATTGCATTTTGAGCAATTGTCATTCAAGTATCTTGTGTAATTTGGGGATTTTTCGAAATGATGTATTGTGGCATGAGATGCCAATAAAGCTTGTAAATGCTTATCTTATGAACTTTGAATATGGACTATTGTTATATATATGTGTGTGAGAGAGAGAGATACAATGGAAAAGAAAGATAGGAATATTGTGAATGATGACAATTAGTTATAAGTGATGAGTCAAATGAATTGAAGTTGAGAGTTTGATGAATTCCAATTGGTAGTTAAATGGTTATGTTCATGATAATCCAAGTTTGTATAGTGCAAATTTTCAAGTTTTTCATGAGGGTAAAATGTGTGTGCTGATTTTAGGAGAAATTCTATATTAATCTATGAGGAATTTGATCAAGTTGTCTTCATAGAAGTTCTAGCTTGTCCTTCTAGCTTTCCAACGCTATAAAGTATGCAATTTTTGGATGTCAAAGTTGATAGATATGATCGTTTGAGTAGGTGATGTTGATTAGGTTGTGTATCCCGAACAATTAGAGTATATGAAGTGATATCGGACTAGAAAAAGATGAATTTGGCAAGATTATGAATAATAGGGATGATAGGATAGGTTTAGGATCCATTGGAGGGGTCTTAGAGAGTGAAAAATTAGTTTCACCCGAAGGTTACATGGCCTGCCTGTGTAAAATCACACAGACCGTGTGTTTGTAGCACAGGAGCACTATTTGACCCGAAGGTTACAAGGCCTGCCCGTGTTGGTTTATACGGTCTGTGTTTTTTGACCCTCCAAACGATGGAATTTCATTTTTTGTCTTCATGAAAGTTGTAACCCTAGAAATCTTTGTTCAAACCATCTAAAAACAAAGTCAATCTGACATCCTTAGTGAGAGTTATGGCAATTGTGCCAAGGCATGTATAATATGAGTAAGGACATGAACATATTGGATTCTTTTGGCCATAACTTCTTCGTCCGACCTCCGATTGAGGTGATTCTTGAAGCGATAATTTCCTGGCATGTTTTTCTACCTCAAAAAAATTTATAGCTATTGGTTTTGAATTCAAAAATATTGGTTGGAAGAAAGTGAGGGGTCGGTTGGGAGAGCATGTTTGGGCCATGAACATCCTTCGGTTTCTTAAGCATATCTTGAGCTATAGAGCTCCGATTGAGGTGGTTCTTGCTCCAAAATAAACTAGAGTATAAGAGCTACATTATTGAAGAAGTAAATTGTGATTATTGTGATTCTGCTATGTGAGCTCACCCATTGTGGTTTGAGATGTTATAAGAATGATGATGAACCGATGGTGGCTAATGAGGGTACTCTAAAGTAACCCTAACAAGGAAACCCGCTAATACTTTATAAGGGCTAAGTGAATTAACCCTACAAGGTAAGACGAACATGTTTCATAATTCCGAAGAGTGTTGGAAATCCGTAAATAAGGAATAATGAAGAAGATCATGTTTCATGATTTCACAAGAGTTGGATTCCGGAAACAAGCGGGGTCTAACATATGTGGCATGAAAGCAAGAGTTGGATTTCGGAAACAAGCGGGGTCCAACATTTGTGTATCAGAGCAAGAGTCCGCTCACGGTTTAGGACTCCACATATGTGGCATGAAAGCAAGCGTTGGATTCTGGAAACAAACGGGATCCAACATATTTGGTATTAGAGAAAGCGTTGGACTCAGGCAACAAGCGGTGCCCAACAAAGTCAATGTAATGATGTCCTTAACATAGGTATAAACAAAGATTCACTTTTGAATTCAATCAACATCCTGGAGAGAATTTTCAACAACCCCTAATTTAAAGCATTTAATAACCAAATATGATCACAATTAGAATGAAAACATACCCTAATCCAAAAAAGAAAAAAGACAAATAGTATGATATACCTAGTAAAAGCATAATTGACCATCTTCATCTATAAATTAATCACGTAATCCTTGAAAACTAGAATTAAGCCTTAATTTAACCAAATTAAACCTTAGTGAAAGCTTCCTTAATGAGCAATTGTTAGCAATTATAGTCATTCCTTGGTATATATATTTTGTCAAGTATTAGGTTAGAAATATTCTTCCACCTGATCTTAGCTATCAGTACACAAAGAAATTTATAAGTTTTCAAGAACTACTTTTAGTAAGAACCACTACTATTCAAGCATTAGGTAGATGAATTAATTAGGAGGTGTGTTCTTTATAAAGAAGTTATAGACATCCTAAATCATTATTATGTAATAAGAGTATGGTGGCCATTTTACTGCAAATAATTTTTTTTTCTAAATCATTATTATGCCATAGAGTATGGTGGCCATTTTAGTGTAAATAAAACTGTTGCTAAGTTGAGTTAGTATGGCTTTAATTGGCCTACTATATATCAAGATACTAGAGATTATATTAATAAGTATGATGGATGTTATAGGAGTGGTAATATAGTAAAGAGAAATGAAATTTCTATGATTATAATCATGGAAGATGAATTATTTGATGTTTAGGGCATTGATTTTATAGGTCTATATCTTACTTCGTAAAATAATCAATACATATTGGTTAGTGTTGACCATGTATCTACATGGTTAAATTTATAGCATCAATAACTAATAGTAGTAATGTAGAGTTGAAGTTTGTAAAGAAAAATACAATTTTTTTTTCTAGATTTGGCATATCTAAAGCTATTATTTATAATGAAAGTTCCCATTTTTACAATTGTTCATTCTATTCACTTTTGAAAAAGTATAGAGTGACTCATAAAGTTGTAATGTAATGAGCTATCCACCTCAAATGAATGGCAAAAATAAATCTTTTAACCAAGAATTTAAAAGAATATTTAGAAAATGTGAGATTTTTAAGAAAGGACTAGGCCTTAATAGATGGTTTGCTATGAGATAATAAAATAATTTCTAAAACACTATAAGATATTTCTCTATATATACTTGTTTTTTAAAGTCTTGTCACTTATTTAATTAAAGAAAAAGGCTTATTAGATGATAAAGGCATTGAATACAAATTTGAAAATTGTTAGGAATAAGAGAATTTTTTATGGAAATTCAAGAATTTTATTAAAGCAAGGAATATGCCTTAGTTCACAAAAGATATCCACCTAGCAAACCAAGCACATTTAACTTAGGTGTTACCAAAAGGTTGCAAAGTATCAAGAGTTTTATAACTTTATGAGAATCAACAAACATTTCCAAGAACTAGTATCTAAAACTTTAGATGTTCCATTGACTAATCATGTTAAAGGAGAGAGCAAGCTCTGATCCTTTAGTCATTAGCAATTCCTTAACCCTATTGACATTCCTTTTTACAACCAAATGAGCACCTTTATTAAAGTTTTTGAAAATAGGAATTGTCATTAGCAATTCCTTAACCCTATTGACATTCCTTTTTACAACCATGAGCACCTTTATCAAGGTCTCTAAAAATTCTTGCATTTCTTTCCTACTATAACATGTAAATTGTAAAACAAAAGTTACTTGCAAGATAATGTAATCATCGTTAGATAGTTGGTGAGGAGAAGAGGCCTATTAGACAATGCTATTACACTATTCTAAGTGATATAAATTATTACACCTTAGTTATATATCCTCCATGAGTAATCAGAACAGGAACAGACAAATAAAATATGGTTTATTAATTTAGGAGCTTCATGATATAATCTACATGTAGGATTCAGGATTAGATGAGGACTTTGAATCCTATCAGGAGTGCTTAAGCTATTTTTAATAGCTAGTCACGTAGACTTTTGTTAAAAGGAATCTGTTCCATGCTAATTTACACCAACCAATTTTGGGAGCTTAAATCCTTAATACATCCCTACAGGATCTATTGGAGAAGATACCAGATGGGTTAGCTAACCATGTGACCTTATCCTCAATGTTGGGGGTTAGTTTAGTAGTTAGGGAAACAACTTCTAAAAGTATTAGCTTCTCTATTGTTATAAAACCAGTCCCTATATCATAGAAGTAGTTTGAATATTGCATTTTCAGGGTAGTGAAGTCTTATGTTATAAAAGTTAGGAAGGGAACAAAAAGGACCTAAGACACTCCAGTTGTCATACCACAACCAAGCATCATTACCATTACCAATTTTCATTTTGATTAAATTTTGTAAATTGTTCTTAAGCTTCAAAAATTAGTGTATGCTCCAAGAAGTGTCTTTTTATGACTTAATAGTCTAAAACTTTTTCCTTCTAAGCAATGTCCATTGATTCATTTAACTTATAAGAACTCCTTATCATTCAAAAATCTCCAAACTTTTTTTGAAAGGACCGTATTCACTATAGAGATAGAATGGGTACCCAATCCTCCTTCTTATTTAAGGGAAAAATAATTTTGAAATTGACATTAGCATGAGGTGTCTGGTAGTCATCATTTGCCTATAGGAAATTTCTTAATACCTTCTCTATATCCCTATAGAGCTTCTTAGGAAGAAGAAGATGTAAGACAAATATGGGGCTAAGGGTGAGACACCCTCGAGCTTCATCTTCCCAACCACTCAATGACTCGATGCCAAATTTAGGTATCTCGTGCCTCCATTTTCACACTAGAGAGCTTCAGTTACGCAATTCTTAAGACCTGTCTAATTATTCCTAACTACTTTGTAGACTCTAGAGCAATTGTTGAATTAGGAATAATTGATCATGTTCATGAATTATTGTGAAATGTAGGTTGGGATAATTTTTTTGAATTTAAGAAGAATTCATATGTGGAATTGACCTTAGATGGCCAATGGAACCAATGCTAGGGATACTGTGGGTTGTCTAAACTTTCGATTGATGAATGCCCCTCATGTAATCACTTTGGATGTGCTTAATGTTATTTTTGGATTTCCCAATAATGAATTATGTGGATATCATGAAGATTTTAAGGTTAGAGAATTTGGGACCCAAGTAACCAATAGTAGGAAAGTGTTTTCCCCAAGTCGGTCCAAATCATCTGCCTTAGTGGACCCTACTCTTCTTCATCTCCATCGATTTTTAACCTTTACACTATTCAGTAGAGGAGATAGCAATAAGTCAATATCTAAATTTAAATTATTTATTTTGTGGTGTATGGTGCATGCTAAGCCTTTTAATGTCAAGATCTAGTTTAGTGTGCTTTTAATTGGAATAGCTAAAGCGAGTGCAGGCAAAATCGTAGTTGGAGCATTCGTGACCGCAATTGTGGAACATCTAGGCTTAATCACCTGGAGGACACTGATGCAGCTCATACTAGGCAATTCGGGTCTCGACTTGCACTCATTGGTGTCTATGAAGGTTTTCAAGCGGTAAGACGATCACTATATTCTTATCAATGACAATATGGGAGAAGCTTTAGGTAACAAGCAAGCTCGAGTTGCGAAAGTTGAAGCTGAACTAGAATATTATGTTTAGTCGCTCGAAGCAATACATCAGACTGCTCCAATTGCTTCCACAGATTACCAGTCATTGGTCACTCAATTCTCCAAACATGTAACCCAATCTAGAGCATTTGAACAGAAAATCAATAAAAGGATCCACAATATTGAGGCTAGCGTGGTGGAGATCAGGACTTTCATGGCCAATTTGAATGCTCACTTTAGACAACTACCACCCCCATCTTAGTATAATATCTCTATCCTTTTCTTTTTATTGCTTTCTAGTTTAATTTATTTTAGTTTTAATTTCTTCCTTTTTTGAGTTATTTCACGTTCTAGGTTCTTTTTCCATTTTCTTATGACATTGAGGTCTGTGCGTGTGGGGGGGGGGGAGTAGAAAGAACAAAAATAAAATAAAAACGCCAAATTCAAGTATTCTTTGTTGAAAGTGATTTACCTTTTTTGCTTAAAAAGCCACCATAATTTTACCCTTAGTGAGGCTCCTTTGAGCTTGACATCAACCATTTCTTTCTTTAAACCCAAAATATTAGCCTTAACCTTGATTATTTAACTTTTTCATCATACCTACCAGAAGGATGATTTGAGCATTTGAACAGATATGATTGGGTTTAGGGAATAGTTGCTTGAATAAGTGTGGGGGAATCATAACATATAGTTGGCTTTTGAGTTAGGAATGAGTATGGCTATAATGAATTGTATCTCTCCCCTGCATTTTTCCTCTTCCAAAATTGATCTCCTTATTCCAAATAAATAAATAAATAAAAAGGTAAAAGAGAAAAAGAAAAAGAAAAAAAGAGGGAAAAGAAGACAACAAAAGAGGAGAGATATATATATAAAAAAAGAGAGATGGGTGGAGAGTGTTAATATTGTTGATTGAATTAAAATCTAATAGAGGGACTCATAAATTGGTAACACAATCCTACAAGATTTATCCTGAGTAATTAAGTTATACACCTTAGGATTAGTTGTTAGTAGACTCAAGTTCAACTACCAGCATGCCAAAGAAGTCTCCACAGTCCAATTAATCAACAAACAATTGTATGATAAAAGATCAATCTGTTAAGGTTTTAGGAGGATTCGAGCCTAGATACTAATTTCTAATAACGATAGTTTTCTAAGAGAATTCATCTTTGCATTGATTATCGTTTCATATTTCTTTAATTATTTTCATTTTTATTTTCTCTGTATTAAAATTCTAAGTAATCCTTATGCTAGATAATAGGGGAAAGGTAAGTAATAGTATCCTTAGTCTTTAAGTATAGTGATTAATTAATTTTTAAACTTTTTAAAAATTAAATTTAGTGATTAATCATTAAGTTCAAATTTTTTTAGTGTGAGTAATAAATAAATATTCACATACTATCTAATGAACACGTTACGTTAATAAAAACAATGTTTAACATAATTTATATGCGTTTTAAAAACTTAGCCATTAAATTAAAATTACAAAAAAATAAAACTAAATTAAAAATATTAAAAATTGAAGTACTAAAGATCATTTTTATTTTTAAAAGAGACAAAAATAATTAAAATATTTCATAATAATTTTGAAATACAGCGAAATTCACAACCAAGTCTTTAACTATTGCTCCTAATATTATTAATATTGATTAATTAATCTTTATTTGAAAATATTATTTATCAAAATATTAGTTTTTGATGGTATAATCCCCTTATGTTACATATTGCATAATATGATTTTTATTTGAAATTAGTATATAATATTAAGTTTTTGATTATTTGACTTATAAATTTTCATATTTATAAAAAATATTACTTAATTTTGTAATATAAGAATATTTATTTAACTAAAAAATATGTATGCTATATTTAAAAATAAATATTAAGCATTCGTTTGATCGGTGCTTCCCATTTAATTAGACGGCTCTTAACATTCCCTAAAGCCCATAGTTACCAACCAAGTTGGGTACAGAAAATGATTATGACAACAGAAAGGATCAAGCGGAGTGCCTCTATTGTCAATTTTGATAATTACAGCTAATTGGTTGTTGGATGTAATCTTGACTTGACAGATTACGGTGTCTGAAGTAATCTCTTTAAGTCAATTTTTATGGTGACTGAGGTAAAAGGTTAATTAAAATTTTCCTGCCACTTGATTAAGATCTTGAAGATATATTTTTTCTTTCATTATTGTTTTATCTGCTGCATTCAGGAACCTAACTTCTTGTTGGAATTTTACCATGATCGAATTACGGACGCAGTAGAAATTTTTCGAATTCCGAGCGGATCTCGATAATTTATTAAACTTGAATCAAAATATTATTCGATTTAAAAATCATACCTTGTTCGCTTTCTAAAGAAAAACTTTGAATCTTTTTCTCTGAATGATCAATTACGAGCTGTCCACTTGTTCAGCCTCTGATGGTATCCACAGAGCAATTTCCAAACTGCCTTTGAAGGAAAAAGTCAAAAAGTGCTAGCTTTCATAAAACTCTCTCTTTAAATAGAAAAATTAATATAGTCTTTTATTAAAATTAAAACTCTCTAATTATAATTAGAATCAAATTATAATTCTAATTAATTTAATTTTAATAAAATCAAATATCTCATATTTGATTCTCAAAGTTTCTCAAACTTTATAATTAAGTCCAAATTAATTAAATTTATTTTTCTTTCACATATTGTTATTTGATGTGTGATCCATTAGGTTCCTAATAAGTTGGCAATGATTATAAATTCTAATTCTAATTCATAATTCTCCAATTAAAAAATTCATAATCATAAATCATGATTGACATCTATTAACATGTCATGATTACCCAAATATCATGAATGTCAAAGTGATTGACTTAGCCTGTCCATGTATGGTTATAATGTATAATTTAATCATTTCGTCATCCAATATTCTAATTGGACAGAGTGTGGATATAGTGTCTACTCTTATCATCCAATTATGTTCGTTCTTGCTAATTAGTAATTGATTTATAATTGAATTTAAAAACTCGTTTTTCAAATATCAATTCACTCTGGCCAGAGAATTTCATAAATCATTACCAATCAAGAATAACATAATATTCTCTTTAATTACTTTAGAGTGGCGAATCTTTTATCGACTTACTCAATTATCTACATATGGTTCATACTGTATCCAATTACTACCGACAGAATTATCTTAGGATGATCCATAAGTAGCAACAAAACACAATAATTCTCACACTAGATACCTTGGTAATCTCAAGTCTAAGGATTAATTATACAACTATCATTATGAGATAGTCCATATATACATAAGTAATATTTCATTTTCGAAATTCTTATAATCGGGTTAGTTCAGTGACTTATTCTCTAATAATCACCCACACATTAGTTTAAGTATCTCTATACTTTAATTAATGAGATCAATTATTTTCTTCATAAGAAAGAAATATAATGTATGCTAATTTTATCGTTTCAACAACATCCAGTTTTAATGAAACTACAATTAGGAACATTTAGGAATAATACATAAGTGTAAATTGAATCTCATAATTATGATCTCATCATAATTTCAATTACACATGAATTATTCCAAGGATTTTATCTTTACGAATAATAATTAAATAATTAACAAATACATAAAGATAAAGAATGCTTTGTATTAATTCATAATAATGTCATACAAATATTTACAACCAAAATAAATTGACTGCAAGGGCATAAACTAACACTTGCCACCCAGGTCCCAAGTGAATATTAGATATTCAACTTTTATAAATCATGTCCGGGTGCTATTGGCTTGGCGTGATATTCCATTTGAAAGTTCAGTGGTTGCCTTGTCAAAATTGATCCAAAGAGTTGGTGGTGCTGTGTAGCCTCGTACTACTTGAGTGGATCTCACTTGTTTATATCAACAACGATGTGTGAGAGGTGTTGACTTGCTAACTCATGCTTGATTGATGCTTGGTGTTTCAATCCAACTATGTCGGGTTTGAGTCACGTTCTAGTGGTATGTCCAAAACCATATAATTCACCTTCATTTTGCCCAAGTGAAAGAAAGAGAGCAGGTGAGATCGAAGTTGGCTTCAACATCACGTCTGCGAGATCACGATGGGAAAGTTTCTGTTTTCTTGTCCTCTAAGTGACATGAAAGTGCAACAACCATTTCCAAAATGATGCTCCTTCACCTTACAATGTGGGTGTATAGTAAAAACAAACCAACCAACCCACTTATAACCTCTGTATTCAATTCGTTTGGGTATGCATGTTTAGATAATCTTACTCGAAGGTTGTTGATATCATAAGAAGTGTCCCTTGCACGTGTTGGATCGTGAAAATTTGAAACCTAGTCCCCCCCTACTCATCTTCTCCTGAAGATAAAGTTAGAAGCGGGTTGACGCGGCCTGCACGGGTAGCTCGGTTGGTAATCTAGTAGGGTAACTTGAGACAAGGACCAAGGCTTGATTCCCGGTAACGGGAGCACATGGGCCGCTTTGTTAAGTGGTCAACCGAGATCAAACCGTGGTTTATCCCCTCACAATCTGATCGGGCTCAAGTGTGGAGGGCAGTTAAAGTGGCTGATTCCACATTTATGGGACAAGTAGAGGGTTGACGCTTTCTAATGGGACATATTCTTTTCGCTAAAATACATAAAGAGAAGTGGTAAAAAAAAGTCTAAGAAAGTGAGTATGGGTTTGTGGGTATGCGGAATATATTGTTAGAAGGATAAGAAGAAAAAGAAGAGATATGTTAGTGCGGGATGGAACGGAGGAGAACGGTAGAGTATTTTAGCTTTTCAACCGTGGATGCTTTTGTTGGAGAATCCACAACGAAATGGCTCCATGGACTCATGCTCCGTCGCTGCTCATCTTCCCCACCAATGTTCATAATTCTTGTGATCTTATTCCTAATTATCATGCTATAGAAGTCTTCACGGTCTAATTTATCAACAAATAATTGCATGATAAAAGATTAATCTATTACGGTTTAGGTGATTCAAAACCTAGATAGTAATTATTTGATATCGATAATTTCGCAGTACTTCCTGAATTCTCTGTTAAATTTCATTTCTTATTTTATTTTTCTTGCCTTAGTTTTAGTTTCTTTTCATTAAAAATTTAAAATCAATTCTTAGGTTAGATAATAAGAGAAGGGTAAGTACTAGTTTTCATAATCTTCACAGGATTGACCCATATTTTTTAATATTAGCTACAGTTACGTAGTACACTTATGGTTATTATAATATTGACTATCACGAAATAGCACAATCAGCAATCAAAGGATTCAAACACTACAAGAAAAATAAGTTTTAGCGATGGAAATTACTGATGAAAAATAAAGATTTTTTGTCGGGAAACAAATTTGACGACAAAAATTACCGGCAGAAAGAGTCGTCGGAGAAATGGCCGTAGGTAAACTTTAGCGACAGATATAAGGAATCTGTCGCAAATTTAGCAATGAAAATTTGTACATCCGTCAATAAATTTAGTGACAGAATTTTGTATTTCTGATTTAGAGTATTTTGTCTCTAATTTGTCAACATAATCACAATATTTGTTCGGTGAATTTACCGACAGTAAGTTATATGTCCGTCGCTAAATTTACTGACAGATATACAACATTCTGTCACTAAATTTACTGACGAAAATTATTATCCATCTCTAAATTTTTACCAAAAGAATATATTATTCCCTTGGTAACTTAGCGACAGAATGATGTATTTCTTCAGTAACTTACAGACGAAATCATATAATATATCACTCCGTCGCTAATTAGCGACATAATATTGTTTTTCAGTCAGGAAATTTAACTATGATAAATTTAAACCGCCATTTCTTACTCCCTCCCCGAGTTTTTGTCGATAATCTTATGATTTTTTTTGTACATTTAATTTCTATAAATAATATAACATTGATTAATAAAAAAATTATAATATACACGAATAAGTATCTTGAAAATAACTGTAAATTAAGAATTTATATAAAAACTTAAGAGTAGCAAACTATCAAATACATTTACATATCCAGAAGCTATATAGGTGGTGAAGGCGGATGCTCTAACTGCTACGATGAGGTTTTGTCCTTACCCTTCAAGTCATCCACCTCATTACGGAGCTGAGTTATGCACTCCATCAGCCTCTCTACTATGCTCTTAAGCTGAAGGACTCTCTCACTTGATGTGGACCGCCTACTAGATCCAGCTGTTGTGCATGTGGAAGATTGCGAATAATATATGTTTGCAGATGAACCTAACCCGAAAATCTTTCAATGGCGGTCCTTACTACCTACTGCATCAAGATATTTCTAATTCTCATCAACAATTTTAGAGTTCTGGGACTGTAGTTAAATGATTTCTTTTATTTAGTCCTATCATTATAACTGTTTATGTTAATAGGTGATACTTTTTAAAATGAACATTAAAGTATAGACTTTACATACATGAAGTTGTCTACATCGAGTATTGACGAAGGTCATACCATCATGCTTCTTGATGTGAGTTTGTAAAAAGAGCTGGCATGGTGTAGGCTTCCTACCTGTAGACTTTTCCTACATCAGAATAAATTCTTATAAGTGAACTACAATTTATAAAAATTTCGAAAGAATTCTCTTAAATTTCCTCTATTTTTATGATATTTACCCCTTGTTAGACACAAAAAATTTTACTCAACAATACAGTCATTAATGACACCAGACATTTATAATATTATTATTCTCCATAATGCATATATATTTTCATTTTAAATTTCATACATCAGATTACAGTGAAATCAAATTTCATATATCAAAATACAAAAATCATAATATAAGTGTAAAGTTTTGATACTTACAAGTTGAACTGCATGCTCTTGATGGGTCAAAGATCCTTGAGTGTGTATGGGTAGAGTATATCCGTCTGGTCCTCCACATCTGTTGGTAGAATTATGCTCTAAATCGGATATTGTCTTGGGTGATACCCAATACTGCTGCCAACGACTCCATATTTCTTCAAATATATATAGTAGTCATACACCATTCTTGTGTATTGAAGTAATAAAGTCTCTATAATGAATACAAACTCGCCTCTCCCATACGTTATAAATTACAGCAACAAATTTTGAATCCCAAAAAATTCTTTCTTAAAAAAAGAAAAGCATATTATACGTACTTATAAATGACAATATTTATCTAATTAATGTATAAATTTAGATA
>JANIPN010000009.1:10047929-10061602 GCA_027478595.1 Erythroxylum anguifugum
TAATGAGTTTAGTTTAGAATTTTTAGCATATCTTGAGCTATAGAGCTCCGATTTAGGAAATTCTTGGTTCTACATAATCTAGAGACAGAGGGCTACCATTTTCAAAGGTCAAATTTAGTTTTTGTGATCTTTGTTTCGTGGGCTTACCTTTGGGCTTGAGATGCTAGATAGTGAGGGCTTGTCTTTGAGGGTTAAAGAGTTTAAGAATTCCGCTTATGTTTATGTTCTTCGATTCTGAATCGATCGTTGGGCTTCGAAAATGGGGCCCAACATGAACAGTCTCTATATTTGGTGCTGAAGATCCTGCAGCCTCTTTCATTCCAACTCGATCCATTGACTTGTTGAGTAGTTCCAAATGACTATTCATTAAGTCTAGCATATTTTCCATTCTTCCCAACCTTTGTTGAGTGACAATATCTCTTGCATTAAGATCTAATATTTCTTTGGAGACTCTTAATGTTTGCAAACATTTCCTTCATTCCAGTATTTTCTGCCATCGATGATCAACTCTCAATGAAATGCACCTACAATTTGGAAATAAGCGACACACATAATAACAAATACAGGGATAATATTGAGTCTCTGTATTTGATTGATATCAGCCAATACATAAAATTATAGAGCTCTTAAGGAATGATAAATGACTAAGTCTGGAGTATCTGGAAGTCATAGAGAACCACCAAAACAAAACAAAAGGGAAGGAAAAGACTAGAAACCAAGAAAGGGAGAGATTACACAAATTCCACACACACTACTCTCTTTCTTTTCTGTTGCATTTAAGGATTGCCATTCAGTCCTTCAGCCTCTAAGGTAACTTTTTTGCATGCACATTATGTCGTACCACAACCTACTATGCTTCATTCTTCTTAGGATCGTGAGCCACCTTTACACCCTTGTTAGTCTTTTGAGAGTTTGCCACTTGTCCATCTTTAGACCACTATAATTTTTATTCATCAACATAACACAAGGTCAGCTAGGTTCTTAAGTCTTACTTTAATGGAAGAATCAACCGTCGACTGATACTACATGGGAGCCCGTTCATGATATTATCCAGGAATTCTGTGATTTTAACCTTGAGGCCCAGGTTGCTATGGAAGGGTGGAATGCTATTGTAGGCCACAATTCTAAAGAAGATCTCGTTGCACATAACCCTAACTTATAAGAACAGGATAACAAAAAGAGGAATCATGTGAGGAAGAGGCTAACTAAATTCAATGATTAATTATGCCAAGTTAGGAGTGTGAGTGAATTATGAATAAAAGGCAGTAATAATAGCCATAGTGCCAATTAAGATATTTTTTAGTTTGTTAATTGAGAGACTATATGATGTGTGCTTAATTGATTATACATTTACTTCATAACACTTAGTGATTAATGCTATGAAATGCTTAAGAAACTCATTTTGGTTTATGTTTAGTTTTAGGTACAAGTTGGAAGCATAAGAGCTAAAATAAGTTAAAAGAACATTCCTTGAGCCATCCTTTTGATATTCAAACTCATTTGTCTTTGTGGAACAATAAAAAGATGGATTAGGGTGAAGATGGGACAAGAAAATGAAAGAAAATGAAGAATTCGACATGACCTATAAGATACATGGATGTGTATCCACTTTTATGACTATGTATAATCACGAAATGGGTGTTTTGTGATGCATAGTTTGATGCACGCATCTTCCCAAAAACTTAATTTTTGCTATAAATAGAAATTTAAGTGGACTAACATAATATGAATCATTTTTAGAACACAAGAGGAGGCAGAACTCTTACTTCTTTGGGATATATGGAGGGCTAATCTTCCCTCTTCTGGTTCGTGGGGGAATCAAAGCCAAAGAATAGATTTGGGCATTTCTCCATTGTGTATTGTTGATTCCTTCTCTCTAGAAATTGTTTATGTTATTCTTATCTTAATGTTTTGGGTATTCATGTATGAATGATGAATATTCTCGTTCTTAATAGATTGTTTATGCATGAACCTATTGCCAAAATTTGGAATACAATACGTAATAGTTGTATTTTCAATTCATTTATGGTAAACTACTAGTGATGAATCATTAAGGATAACATGACATAGGTTAAATGACCCGAACTTGTATGGTTGTTGCCTAGATTAATCTATTTTCTTAGTTTGTAATGCGATTGTTCTATTAAATCTAAAGATCTTATTATGGGTTTTTTGATAGCTAATTTAGTCAAAAATCTTATTTTGATTAAGCACGACCTAAGGGAAAACCAGGGTTAACAGAGGTTATTGTTAACCTACGATTAATAGTTTCTAAAAGAGATGTGAGAACAATAAGACGATTAAGTATGTTTATTTGTGTGTAGGTTGAGATTGAACCAATAACCAAATTCTAAACTCATTCATCAATTTTCGCACTTTTATGTTGTTTAATTTGATTTGCTTTCATTAGTTCAATTTTACGTTGTTTTCTTACTAATTCCGACCAAACTCCCCCATAGCCTAAACACCGATTCTTTTCATTATAAAAGTGATACACACAGTCTTTTGGATATGTATAGGCTTAGAATTGTGTTAATATGAGTGCTTGTTTATATTCTAAGTGTCTGTGTGGTTTAGAGCATGATTTCAATCTTAATTTTATGTTTCTTGAAGTGTTTTATGTATTTATTATTATTGAAAATTAGATAATTAAAGAACAAGGATGTTGGACATGTTTGGAGCTGCATGGTTAGGGTCATGATCGTTAAAGAAAGGAATTCTCCTGAGTCACGATAGTGACTCCCATGTGACAATCATGACAGACACTTTCCAAGCGCAACTTTTTCCATTTGTGTTAAAGTTTGGGGACATTTTTGGAATCGATTAAAGTGAGAAAACCCTAGTTACATCCCCAGAACCTTAAGACAATATTTTTAACAACATTAAACACACTAAAAAATGCAGCATCCATTGAATCAAAGTGGATCAAGGTAGAAGATCAAGAATAACTACAAGAAATTCCAGCTTTCCAGATCAAGGAGCAAATAGAGTTTTCATTCTTTTTCCCTTGATTCTTTCTTTATTATTGATGTATAATTGGATTTCCAAGATGTTAAACATGTTTATGATTTTCTAAATTTCAGGTTAGGTTTTATTCTGAATTTATTTTGTGACTTTGATTATTATTGATTCAATATATATTTTGGTGTTGTGATAATTGTGCATGATTATACTCAACAAATCGAGAGAGTGATTCAAAGTTAGATTGTGCAAAGAGAGTTGGCAGTTTAATAAGTCCCACAATTATCAAATTAACAATCATTTGAAGAGAGATCTTTTATGAGAAGTTAATTATCTAATAGATAACTTCATACTAACTGAAAATGTTAGGCAAAGTTTTGTGAATCGAGAGGTTCCAATCTAAAATTTTTGGATTCAATTAAGGTTAATTGATTAGATCTTGAGAGAGAGCAATCAATACGTTAGGAAATCTAGGATTAACATATAATTGGATCCATAATAGTTAAGGAACCAAAATAATGAATGAATAAGTCTTAAGCATTCATCCTTAATCAAACCCTAATATTAATTTGGTTGCTCACTTGTTATTTGCTTAATTGCTTTATTTTATTAATTTTTAATTTTTGTTAATATTTTCATTCAAATCACATACTTAATACCTTAGACAAAGTTAGGTTCAAATTGTTTTATCTAGTTCCTTGTAGAATCAATAACTTTATATGCTACAAGATACGATCTACAAGGGTTTTATTAGATAAAAACTTTTTCAAACTGTACAAAGTTAGGTTTTATTTTCTAGAGCATTCGACACGCATCAAGAATTGTGGCACCGTTGTCGAGCAGTGAAATGTTTTAGTTTTCTTTTGTTTTAATTGGTATTTTGTATATATTTGTTTATAATTAGTTTTTACATTTATTTATTGATCTTTTCATGTTTGTTGGTGTTTATGCATAGGAAGGACACTACGAAGGCAGTATGTCAATGTTGTTCATAGAAATTTTCCCATAACACATATTCCCAATTCTATAACTTAGGTTGGAGAGATCACCTGAACCTTAGTTATGAACGGGACAGTCAGAAAAACTACTTCCTAGATCGGCTATAGGGTGCACAACAATTCTCACATAGATCATAATTCTCTTATTCTAACTTAGGTACTTCTTTATAAGACTTAGTTAAGTTTATCGCCACTAATACTTTGCATTTCCAGCATGATATAAGGCAATTTATGCAAGATACAAGGTCATACATCTAGAATTTGGACAACCAGATGGGACAAACGATGGTGGATATCAACCGCTTAAAATCACAAAGTGAAGGAAAGTTGTCATCCTAATCTGAGGTAAATCCAACGAATATCGACATGCCAACTTTGAACAATGGTGAGAAGCTTGAGAATCTTGAGAAGGCTACTTAAGGATTGCTAGTGAAGAAGAAGTTAAAAAGGAGCTCTAAGGAGAAAGGAATATATCATTTAGCTTAAAGGTAAACGTTGAATCCTGAATTGTTGTTAAGAGTAATCCTCCACCTTTTTCCAGTAGGTTGGAGAAATTGAACAAGGAAGAAAAGGGTAAAGAGATATTGGATATTTTTCAAGAGTGCAAGGATTCAGTAGAAATTAAAAGTTTAAAGATAAGGAAGAAACTAAATGTGAGTGGTCATCAACTTCAGGCCCTATCCTGAAGAACTGTAAGTAGAAAAGGCAAAAGTGGAGACACCTGAAGACCATAATTTTGTCACGTGAGGAGGAAAGCATGGAGTCGAGCCAGCTACAATAAACAAATGCATTGTTTGGGGGACAACCAAGGGAAGTTTGTTCCTTTTCCTTTACATTTTCACATTTGTTAATTCTATTGAATGCTCTATTTCTTACATTTAATATTGCATTGGGTACAATGTAAGTTTTAAGTTTGGGGTGGTGATTATCATGTATGCTTTAAGTTGTTTCTTTCCTTATATGCATGTGTATTTTTAAGTAAGTTTGTTTCTTACGTTTTTAAGTATAAGAAAAAAAGGAGAGAGAATCAAATCAAATCAAACAATTTTTTTCTTTTTATATTACTTCTAGGACTATATAGTTATAATTAGATAGTAGAATTAACTAGAAAAATTCATGAAAACTTGGACATGTAATTTGACTCTTGTGATTGGTCAATGTACATCATCTTTAGAAGAGTAGTGACTAGTGGTAAGCATAAGCCAGTGAGATTTTAAGTCTTTTTAGACTAACATATCCATATCAATCTTATTATTTTTTGTTTATGTGTGACCTTCATGATATGTACATCCTGACTTTGCTTTGATTTTCTATTTAAGAACACATTTTTATCATATACATTAGCATAAAAATGATATAGGCATTCTTTGCTTCACAAGTTACATTAGTCAAATAGCCTACCTATCGATATAATTTTTCCTTTTGATAAGCCCCCCTTGAACTTTATTAGCCTTTCTTTTTGTGCTAACCACATTATATGCATCAAACCTAACCAAATTTCTTACCCAAGCCTTAAAGCTAGTGGAGCATTATGATTATTGATGTTTGTGGAAACACAAGAGTATAAGGGTAGGGGTGTGCAGATGTGCGGGTTGGTTCTAATTGTAGGAATGTCATTTTATCTCTTATCAATGAATTCTAATATTAATGTAGTTTTTCAATTTTTATATAAAAAAGAAGAAAAAGAAAAAGAAAATAAAAGAAAGAAAAATATGTTTAAATAAAATTATCAAAAAGGAAATGCATTTGTGTTGCAAAGTTATTCATGATTAGTCTTTCTTCCTAAAGTTGTATGAACAGGGTGATTTGATTATGATGTGAATGAGGGAGATGCTGTTTTTGAAGGATCACTCCTTATAGTTATAATGTATTGTTTATCATCGATTTTTGTGAGTGATTCCTTATAATTCCTTATGCTTCATGTGATTTATGGTGTAAAAGCTTGAATATGATTCATGTGATTTATGCTTCATGTGATTTATGGTGTAAAAGCTTGCATTCATTATAGCTAATGGTACCTAATTTTAAGTGAATGTTAGTTTTTGCGCTTAATGTTACATTGAGTGTTTTTCTTGCTTCACTAGCTTTGATGACTTTTGCACTACACTATCTAAATACATCTCAATTTATCTTTTCCCATATTGCAACCTTAAAAGTCCTTTGATTCATGATTATGCATGTGAGTCCTAGTGGTGGAGAACTGAAATGATGTGCAAATTTGTGGAATGTCTTGATCATTAATGATATTTGAGTGTACCTATAGATCTATCTTATTCTTAAACACATTTTGTCAAAGTCTACTCTTAGATTGCTCAATTTTTAAAGGCAATGGTTGTTGATTAATCATAAGTAGAGGAATTTAAAGTTTAGTTCTTCCACAGTTTTGAAAGTTATTTCTCTTTTTTCATGACTATCTATTCTTGGGAAATATGGAAAACGTGGAAGTGTTTTGGTTTGTGACTTTGTCGTAGTTTTCTCCGAGGACGATCAAAAGCTAAGTTTGTGGGAAATTGATGTGTGCTTAATTAATTATACATTTACTTCATAACACTTAGTGATTAATGCTGTGAAATGCTTAAGATACTCATTTCGGTTCATATTTGGTTTTAGGTACAAGTTGGAAGCATAAGAGCTAAAATGAGTTTAAAGGGCATTCCTTAAGTCATCCTCTTGATGTTCAAACACATTTATCTTTGTGGAACGTGAAGGAGATGGATTAGGGTGAAGAAGGGACAAGCAAATGAAAGAAAATGAAGAATGAAGAATTCAGCATGACCTACAAGATACACGACCATGTATAATCACAAAATGGGTGTTTTGTGATGCATGGCCATGCATTCTAATTGTACATCTTCCCAAACATCTAATTTTTGCTATAAATAGACATTTAAGCGGCCAAACATAATATGAATTATTTTTGGACCATAAGAGGAGGCATAACTCTTACTTCTTTGGGATATATGGAGGGTTAATCTTCCTTCTTCTAGTTCGAAGGGGAAATCAAATCGAAGAACACATTTGGGCATCTCTCCATTGTGTATTGTTGATTCTCTCTCTCTAGAAATTGTTTATGTTATTCTTAGCTTAATGTTTTGGGTATTTATGTATGAATGATTAATATTCTCATTCTCAATAGATTGTTTATATATGAACTCATTGCCAGAATATGGAACATAATACGTAATAGTTGTATTTTCAATTCATTTATGATAAACTAATGGTGATGAATCTTTAGAGATAACATAACATAAGTTAAATGGCACGAATTTCTGCAGTTGTTGCCGAGATTATTCTATTTTCCTAGTTTGTAATGTTGTTGTCCTATTAAAACTAAAGAGTTTATTCTAAGTTGTTTGATAGCTAGGTTTAGTGAAAGAACTTATTTTGATCAAACACGACCTAAAGAAAAATCAGAGTTAACAGAACTTGATATTAATTTATGATTAATAATTTCTAAAAGAGGTGTGAGTACAAGACGATTAAGTATGCTTATTTGTGTGTAGTCTGAGATTGACTAAAGAATCGGATTCCAAACTCGTTCATCAATTTTTTCACTTTCATGTTGTTTAATTTGATTTGCTTTCATTACTTCAATTTTACTCTATTTTCTTACTCCTCTTATCCTAAACATTTATTCTTTTCATTACGAAAACTACACACATACTCTTTATCGATACAATCTCTATTCACAACTATAAATTTAGTTGTGCAAAGTTAGGTCTAATTTTTTGGTGCATTTGACATACATCATTATATATAACCATATAATGATTATAAAAAGAATTCAAAAGTATTTTCTAGAATTTTCAATTTTTGTCTTTCATGTTTCTTCCTATGTCCCTCTCTTTCCATTATCTCTTTCTGTGATATCTTCCCTTTAATAGAAATCTTAAGAAACATACACTAAGAAGACTACGATTACATTAACTTAAAGCAAGGAATCTACAACAAAATGCAAAACTAAAATTAAAACCCCACCTTCTTAAAATAATGCAACAATCCTTTAATTATGATGGATGATTTATTATTTTAAAATAATAACAAATAATTAGAATTGAGAGATAGAATTAGGAATAAGGGTTAAACCTAAATGTGAGACCAAGAAAGAAGTTTTTAAGAACAAACAACAACATCATGACATAAAGAGAAATAAAGCTCTGTCATTTCATTAATTGGTATTCATGATTTTGACAAAAGATTGAAAAAAAAACCATAATTAAAAAATTCATCTGATTCAACTGGTTTAATCGTAAAAATCTTAAATTGTTCAATTTTTCGGTTCAGTTTTTAACGTTTCGGTTTGATTTACTTTAATAACTTTTGTTGTTTAAAACTAATAAATTTATTTATTAACTAAGTTCTTATAAACCAAAATAAATCACTTAATTTTTATTCAACAATTTCTTTTTTCAATTAAACTTTAATTTTTTAATGGCTAATTCTCTTTCAATCATATTTAAAATTATTTAATTCTATTCATTTTTTAGCGAGAGTGTAGCGAGAGAGGCCAAACTGTCCGCACATTGATTACCTTCCCGATACACGTGCTAAATGTTCACCTCCCACGTCCGATGAAGAAGATTACGAGTACCTATCACCAACGCAGAAAGCTCATTAGTAGGTGTAAATGCTGAGAAAAAGATATTAATAACTTCTAACGAGTCCACTTCAACCGTCACGCATTGAAAGCCCAGCGTCCAGGTAAAGCATTAGTTTTTAACACACCAACCGAAGACCCGGATTCTGGTAGGGTTTAAACGAGTTCCTGTCCTAGATCACCGAAAGCGCATTTTAGAATGACGTCCTCGTCCGCCGCCCTGTCCATTTTCCGGTCAAGCTCCGGCCGCCACATGTTAAGCCGCATAGCATCCAAACCCAAAGCTTCCATTGCGCCTCCTCCACTGCGAGCTTCCCCGACCAGCCCTCTTTCTCAGCGCGTAATCAGGTCGATGTCACTGAATGAATGCATATAAATTCAATAATAGCAGTGTTAAACTGTACTAATTTTTGTTTTTGGTGATTGAAGGCGTCCGGCGCAATTGAGCTTCGCTGTAGAATCGATGATGCCGTATCACAATGCTACTGCTTCTGCTTTGATGACTTCTATGCTCTCCATTTCTCGCCGCTCTTATGGCTGGCTTCCCGAAGGTATAGTTTCTGTTTTGAATCTCTCTCCACAACTTGAATTATTTTGCTTAATGATATATGTTAGATTTTAAACTTTGATTGGATGGTAAATTTGTTGGTCCTTCGTTTTGTGTATGGAAAAATTATTTCTTTTAAATGGTGGAGTAATTGAGTAGAAATCAGGATGTGGATATTTTTAAGAAAACTAATTATTTTCAATGTTCAAGTTTTGAATATATCCTCGCTTGTTTGCTTGTGCTTGTTGATAGATTTTCAGGCGAACACTTGTGGCTATTGTGTATTACTGTTATGCATAAGCTTCCGGTTTCAAGCTTCCGTGTGTTTTAACCTTGGGCTTTTATCGGGCACCTTGGATGTTGTTCACTCTTGATTTTCATGTGTTTCTTGCTAAGTTGCAAGTAAGGTAGTTTTTGTTGCATTTCTGTAACTAGATACCATGAATACAATTTATGATGCCTATAGAGATTCACTGAAGTGAAAAATTTAGCAGCTATATGTATTTACTGCATTATGAGTGCCTGGTTGTTCTCTCTTTTCATGATATTGCCTTTTTCACCTTTTCATAAGGGAAGTATGTCAGCGCATCATGTTGAATTCATTTGCAGAAACTATAACCAATCTCTTCCATCTTTATCCATTATCACTTGAAATCCATAGAGTTTTTCCATTTCCTTTTTGTCATTTGACTGGTTGAGTATGTGCATGCTACTCTCCTTTCATCTTGTAGGAAGAGTCAAGACTAGATGAAGATGGAGAAGCAATGATGACACAACCTCCATTTATTAATATCCTTCATCATTTAAGCAAGTAGGAAGTATCTGATTTCGTATCGGTGTACAAGGCAGAGCATTTCTCTTGTACAAGCATAAATAGAGTTAGGATGTGTCATCTTTGTGTTTTGAATCCCAGAATGAATTACCCTGCGTGTGGGATTTGCTTTTGCCTAAACATTGATTATAAAGTCATATATTTTCATCCGCGCTCGTATTCACAGTAAACTATGCATGAGCTGTTAGCTTGTTTCAATCTACTGAAAAAAGGAAAAAGGAATCAGTCTGATTATTACAGGACATACTGATTATTTTTATTCAATCAGCTTGCAATGATGATGTGTGATGAATGATCAGTGGACTGAAGCAAGTATTAGTCCAAAATCAATATCTAGAAGTTTTCAGTCTGCTGCTGAAAGGACGAGTTTGATTTTGCAAGCTTCCAGATCCTTAATAAATTACTACTGGCTTTCCTGTCATTCTCTCCTTCCTAACACTACTACTTTTATGACGATGTAGTTCAACTTGATTAATGTACAAAAGATTTGAACAAGATTAGTTTTTACTTTGTAGTAGTTTCTTTTCGGTTCTGCTATTCCATTATTATTAAAGGATACTGACATCTAGTGTTTTATTCATTTTCACCTACGGTATTTAATGAACGTTCAATTGATTTTTAAGAATTTTAAAATTTTGTTCATCACTATGAAATGAAGGTTGCTAATTCAAAATGTTGAACGAGCTGTCTCTGCAAATTTCTATAAGAATTGCCCTTCTATTATTCTAATACCTTTGCTTCAATTGATGGTTGTGAATAACGTGAACAATGTCTGACACATATATACAACTCCTCATTAGTGCATTAGCCATCCACGTTTTGCACATGCACGTATCCTTTTGCACCAGCGGTTAGTTATTTCTTTACACAATAAGTTGTGATAAACCAGATAGAAGAGATTCAATAATGAACTTGAGCATGTTGTATTATTGGGTCTAAGTTTACGGCAATTACATTTAGCATTTCCTATTCTTCCTTGGTATACATGTGTTGGGCCAAGCAAAAGTGATACAAAAACGTTGGAACCAAGTTCTTGTTATTACTTTTGCTGCAATCTTTTTTTGTTATATAATTCTACCATTCAATTTAGTCGTGCTTTTGCTCTCACATCAGGCATTATGTTCATCCTTCGCGGCTAGATTTTGCTTGCTGCTCTGATTTATTGCATTATGCATTTCATATTGAGACTTTTGTCATCATTCTGATGTTCTGTTTTCTGTGTTTAGGGTTGTAAGAATTTGTTGGCAATTCTGACCCGAGAAGAACTATTTTTGATATCTCGTTTCCTCTATTTTGTATTTGCTTTTGTTGATAATATTTTTGGAATTCGTTGGAGTAGTACTTGACTACGAGTTGCACCTTTTCTATTTGTTCAAGATTTTGGTTTCAATAGGTGGCTCATGCATGAATATGCAGCCATATAATGATGTATTGTTTCAGCCTGAAGAAAGCGCCTAGTAGCATTGAAATATTGGCAATTGGCAAACACTAGTGCATGAAAAGTTTCAGCAAATTTCCTAATTTCATGAAAGAAGTTGCCAGTCTACGAGCCTATCACTCTTAAATTGACCCAATATTAATATTGTAACTCAAGATTAAACAAAGGTTCTTTCAACTTAAAATAATTGTTGTCTCTTTCGAGTTCTTCAAATACACTTGGTCTTTAACTATTTGTACGCTGAAGCTTGTTTGCTGCAATTTCCTTTCGTGAACAGAATTCTGCCACCAAAGCCATTTAAGGAGTACTAACGTCAGCTTTGCTTGTTTAGGTTTGACATTTGCCATGACATTATCCATTTCTTCACCAGCCCACAGAACATCTAATATTAACTAATTGAACTTGAGCTTTAAATAAGTCGATACTATCCAGCAGTATGGTTAATCTGAAATAGTTCAAATCAGGAAACAACCGACAGTTTGTGGATATTGAATTTGAGAAAAATAGCTAGTAGAATTGGGCTAAATCAATCAGATATCATTCCCAAGCTGACAATTATGCAGGCAACAAGCACTGACTAAATTCTGTACCATACCTGGGCTAAAGTCACATTCTACCATACTGAAAATTGTCTCAAAAGCTCATAACCCAGGTGATAATATTAAGCTACTGAATGATTCAGAAATATTCACTTTTAATCAAGCTTGAACAGTAGCCATATATTAAGCTACTGAATGATTCAGAAATATTCACTTTTAATCAAGCTTGAACAGTAACCAGTTCATACTCAACCAGGGAGAGATTGTTGCTTTCTTTAACTGTGAAGTTTGCAGGTTCTGCATCCTCAATGCGTCCCCACTTGTCAACTGCAAGCCGCATAGATCCCTTGAACATGTCAATTTTTGCATTACGCATAATAACGGTGGCTCCAGGGTTCATGATATCAACTGCATATAAAACATTCGTCAAAACCTTTGTTAGCACAAAGACAGACTAGAGAAGCTAAAACTGAAAATGGCACAGGCAATCAAATAACAAAGACTTTAACCCACAATCGCAACTTCCTAAATTCTGCTATAGCAAGTCAAAGTCAAGTTCAGCTCCCATAAACAATTTGCGTATCTAAGCAAGAGAGTAAATTTAGTTACATTGATGTGCAAGCTAATTAAGCAACCATAATTTCACTGATTAAAGCAACTAGTCTTGCGGCCTAGATGAACATAAGCCCAAGAGTTTACATGTAACAAGTAATTAACCGGGATTAAATAAACTTAACAAGTAACTAGCGTAAAGACATGTCGATTAAAAGCACTCCTGATCCCCTTGGCAAAACAGACGAGAAAATGGGCTATTCTTTTTTGGTACATCAGATTGGGATAATGACAAACACTCCTCATCTCCTTGTACCTACCAAGATTCTAAACCTATTAGATGAGAAGGCACTCCTACCTCCCTACCATCTGGCCAAGCCCCCTGGTGGTTAAAACATTAAACCACAAATAGCTGTTGTGTGAATTCCAAATGCATGGTTCATTAAAACAAAGCATGCATAAAAGAGATTTTAAACCAACTTATATATTTTCTCTACATTGTTAAAGCATTTTCCTATTATATTGTTCTTTGTCTTATCAATATCGAGACACAAGTTTGCTTCCGAAGGAAAGTAGTCTAAAGGTACAGACAACCGGAAAAGTTCTTAATTAAGTACTTTCAAACAATGAAATCCCACATTAATGGCAACATTACTTGGTCTAAACATGCCAAATTAACACTTTAGCTGCCTCAAAAATAGTTTCTTTTCATAGCTTTTCAGGATAGAAACCGAAAAGCCTAGCAACAACAACAACCATGCGATAAATCAAATCACATTCTTAAAAATCAAGGACTAAAACAGATAAAAAGTTCCCCTACGTCCGAAGATTCTAACATTTATCCTAAACAAATGGTCTCAAAGGTCACATTATCACATCAACAATATCCCAAAAGAAGAAGACAAACTAATAAAGGAACACGTAAAAACGAAAACGGTAACCTTGGTCGTTGCGGGCAGTGAAAACAATGGAGGCAGTATCGTCTCCGACGAGGCATTCGGCTATGCGAGAGGGGGGTTGAGGTCGTTGAGAGAGGGACGATGAGGCGCGGCGGGGCTTATGGGCAGGCACGACCTTGGAGCTGACAACTTTGACGGTGAGATTGTGACCAGTTGTACCAGGTTTGAGGTCCTCTACTTTCACAAATACTGGCTTTCTCTTCTCTACCGCTACCGTGGCCATTTGATTGATGGAGCTGTTAAACCCTAG
>JANIPN010000009.1:10066140-10080596 GCA_027478595.1 Erythroxylum anguifugum
CACATAAATTCACATTTCTTCTTTTATGACCATGCTCTAATTCGGTCATTAAGGGAATCCAAATCTCCCATTTACAATCAGCCTTAACATGCAGTCATGGGTTGAACCTTTTCCGACTCAAAACCTTATAACTCATTCATTTCTCATCCAATTAAGGTGATTCAAAGCTTCATTTTCAATAGACTCATATGGCTAACACATATCAAAAACGGCTCAAAAATAATGTAAATTGGATTTATTGTGATTTTTACAAGCCTGGACTATTTCTGTTCTCTTCTGTATCACTAAGGTTAGTAACAACCTTCACTTATTTATTTCCATTTCCATTTGACAGTAAATTCTACTACCAGTTAACAATTGTCTTGCCACTTGACATTTTTCCTAATCCAGAAATTACTCCGATTTTTTTTAAGAAAATTTTTCCCACAATTCTCTAAAAATTTTGAATCACCAATTATACTCTCCAAGACAATTTCCAATACCAATAAACGACAATTCTCAATAACAATCACATTAATTGATACCGGAAAATGTCATGAATGAAAATGTCATGAATGCATGTACAGTCATTTTCATGTGCAAAAATTCACTATTCACGTGTATGAATATGTTATATTATGCATGAGCATGAAATGCTTTTCTAAGCTCTCTTTGTTCACTCATATTTATAATTCTAACCTTCCCGCAGGTAACGGGATGTTACAACAAGTAAGCTGGAGATTCTTTAACAAAACAATCTCACGAACTTCCGATAGGATCAAGGAGATCAAGCTGTCTTTTAAGGAAGATTTGTTCTGGAAGCGACGAAGGTTCCGTTCCCTCCAAAGAGAGTAAATAAAAACGCCCAACACAACAATAAGGACCGGTCTTCTATGAGCAGAAAGGGAAGAAATACAAGTGATAATATCAACAAGAGCTAATCCTGGACCTGTCCAAGAGCATAAAGTAGTGACGTATGCCCAAATAGAGTTGGTGAAGGGGTAGTCGAAAAAGAGGTGCAAGCATGATTCAAGCTGCAGAGAACACATGGGGCAGGATTGATCCATGAAAGCAGAGCTAAGTGATACAACCTACTAGATGAGAACCATGGTGTATCTTCTGACAACTACTGGAGTATTGTCCCGTGAACAATCCTATAAATAGAGACAAGCATCCTCCAAGACAGTAGAGAAAGGGGGACAAAGTGTTGAAATAAGTTAAAACTAAAGATATATGTAAGCTTGGAGATGGAGACCTATCCAAGGTAGCATGTTTTAATTCAAGGATGGACACATATAAGGATGTCAGTTAGTGGGCTTTCTTAGCATGTTTTCCGTTGTCCAAATAAACATTTATAATGCTTTTAAGGCATAATGCATTCAAGATGTCTTACCTATAGCGGCGATGTTGTGATTTTTTTATGTAATTTGGAAAATGTATTATATATTACCATGTCCATTTTCTAATGAATTATTAAATTTCTCCAAAAATTGATGCTACATGAGGACCTTTCCAATCTTAAAATAATATTGTTCTAAGTAAAATATACCTTAATTATAACTTATTTCCAAAATTTAATTTCAATATACGTTGAACTTAAATATAAACCCATATAGAATTGTGGATGTCTTTAATACTACATAAGTATCAAATATCTCAAATATTAAACACCTTTTGTACATTATTTATATACTTGGAATAGAATAGGTAAACAACTTCTATATCTTTCTCTATGGATCTAATTCTCAAAATTAAGTTGTTACTTTTTCATATCCAATAAGAGTTATTCATAGATGAATATATATTCAATAACTGAAAATATAAATTGTAGTTCCCTATAAGTAATATGTCATTTACATACTCCCACTAAAGAGTATAATTATATTCCCATTAACCTTCTTGTAGATATGATAAATCCATAATCATCTCCAAAAAAAATAAACTTTTTAAATTTATTATGAAAGTGAATATTTTAATGTATTAAACCCTTTAAGTGTGCATTAAATGTAACAACAAAGTCATTATTTCCATTTGGATGTACTTTTAAGAAATCTGAACCTTTTTTAAATTTCATCTTACTTCCACTACTTATCTTTACAGCCAATCTCCTATAAGTATTTATAAAAACAAACATTTTATTTAATGGGGTTTGTAGGATTATATTTAACCTTTTAGATATCTCATAACTTTTTATTATTCAATTTAGTTCTAAACTTATTAGATAACATATACTTCAAGTATGAATCACATTCCAAAATCATTAACTTAAACTTTTTTAAAGTCTTATCATTTTATATCAAATATGAAACCTTGCTAATTGATTTAGTTGAAACTATCGAAGGTAATTGTTTTTTGGAAGTTTGAAGGTAAGTTGTTGTACTAAGCTTAACTATAGAAAGAATAAATATTACATCCCACAATACCCCATATTACACTTTCCTCCTTACACAAATCCTTACTATCATAAAATTTAGTTATGGAGGTATTCACTAGAGAATTTCATTCCGTATAAATAACCAAAATTTTAAATATTATTGTATCATCTCATTGTAGTGCTTCAACATTATAAATGATCAATTTCTACTTAGATTAAAATAATTTAAACTTATAAAAAATTTAAATTAATATTTTATTTACTACGTATGACTCGATTGTATAAATTCGTTAGTAAATTTAATAAAACACAAGCATTCATCTTTTTATGAATTATTATTACATCTAATGCATCTTGTAAAAAATTTAACAATTTAATACCATTATCATCATTTAGCCAATGGTTGATTTGGTTATTCTTCAACCAAACAAGTTTCATATGATTCATAATTAAAAGCTCCTCTTTATCCTTATATACTTTATAATTCTCATTATGTTGACTTAACTAACATGAAATGAAAAGATAGTCTTAGTTATAGTCTTAGTTATCTAACTTTGTATTCTTGATACATATTTTAAGCATAAGCTTGATCCAACAGATATAAATAATTTGTGTAAACTTGGATCAACTACTTTTACTTGTCAATATATGTCTAGCATGTCCTAAACATTGTAGTAATATTGAATCTATATTTTGTACTAAATACTCAAAAGTATGAATTAGAAATATATGTGATCCCTATCATAGTTCCTTTTGGTAAGAAAAGTTATAGAATCATTTTTCTTCTAATGACAAGTATTATCATACCTCAGCTAATGCCTTCAATTTTAGTCCACGTTTATGCTTTTACTAATTAAGTGGAACAATTCTATCAAGGTACTATATCTTTTAGCTCTACTTTATAGTACTATTTGCATTGTATTATCATTATCACGGTGTTGACATCTACCTTACATATTTTCATTAAAGTTCACGAGATGTTAGTTAACTCAAAGTTTTATTACATTATTTCATCTATATGATATTGACATATTTCTAGAACTTTATCACCAAATCCTTAATAGGGATTTATAACAAAATCTCATAATGAACATATAACTTTTGTATCTAAATTTGAGCACCTATGTCTAAGAGATTTAGTTAACTAACAGGTAAAAGCTATACTAAATAAAGGTAATTTCCACTCAAAATAAAATATAAATATAAGAAAAGCAAGTAATAGGTTATATGATGCAGCAAATAAATAAGATTAGGACTTCAATTATGAATTTAGTTACTCCTACTATTTTGTTAAAAATAATAGTTCTCACTCCTATTCCAAATAGATTAATCTAATCTCCTTAATGGGCTAGGATCCCATTTAATTTATATTGATATTGGGTCACTAGCAAATCAACTAAATTTAGATTAGGTAGATAACATTCTTATTAACCAAATCTCATGTGACTTTTGGATACGTTAGGTAACAACTTTTTTCAAAACATATCTTATTATTAAAAGTAATAAAAATAAACTTTAAATAAATAGAATAATAATTATTTAAATAATAAAACAATAACTTTAATTTTTCTCAATTAAATTGAAATAAATAAATTTAATTAATAAAAATCTTCCTTTATTAATTAAGAAAATATTTTTCTTAGTTTTAACTAGTCTAACCAATTCATTTTATTATAATTAAAAATAATTAAATATAATTCTAGAGAATAATTTTCCAAATTTTAAATTAAAAATCAATTTATCAAATTAAGAAAAATAATTGATATAATTCTGAGATTAATTTAAGATTTTTTTTCCCAGATTAAGGTTAACTTTATCCATCTTTAGGTTATTTTAATTTGTTCCAATCTTAGAACAAGCCTGACCCCATGTCTAAACACCGCCCTTTTTCCCTAGAACAAGCCTAATTCTTTCTTCGTCTTTCCAAAACCATAGCATTTAAGAATACAAACCCTAGCCACTAGCCTATGTTTGATGAATATTGATTTTTTTTACTATGTACAAAAAATTAAACTAAGTTTTTTATTTTAAAAATAAAATGTCTTAATTAAAATTTGCCTTATAACTTTAACTTCAAAATGGTCCTTAAATTATTTATCATGATTACCAACATAACCAACAGATCATCAATAATAATATCCTGTAGAAATTTCGTTGACACTCTCTGGAGATATCTAGTAATACGCAACCTTACCCTAACATCTGGTAGAAATTCCATTGATACTCTCTGGAGAGGTCTAATAGTACGCAACCTTACTCGTAATTAGTACAGTGGTTGTTTCTAAATAACCCACGTGAAGAGGAAAAAATAAATAATAAAAATTTCTTTCACATCTATATAGATTGATTAATCTAAAATTGAATATGATTAAAAAAAATTTAAAAGTTTTTTTAAAATTAAAAGTTTAGTCTAGAAGTTGAGTTAAAGATAGTGTTAACTGTAAAGGAATCAAAACATAATTTAGGATTTCTTTGTCTTTATTTCTACTTTTAATATTTAATTCTTTAAAATTAAAGAAATTATTTAATTTTTAATCTTCTAATTTCATTCAAAAAAATCTAAGAATCCATTTATCAATTGAAAATAAGAATTACACATTGCAGACAGGAGACAGAAGATACCCAACATCAACTTTTGCAGGCTTGGGAAAAGAATTGACATTTGAGATATCTTATTTGTATACATTGTAAGGAAATGCAGTTAGTTACTCATCCCATCCTACTTCTCAAGAAAAGGATAGGGACATTGGTTTCAGCATAAGCCAAACTAGTGCTTCTCCGCCACCACTAACGCTCGATCATCTGGCACCTGTTCTACTTGTTGTTCTGCTTCTCCTTCCTGCTGCATTGCGACCATTTGTTTCTGGCACCAGCGCAGGATAACCAAAGATATGAATGCTGCAAACAGAATCAAAACACATAAAATTTGGCTGCAGTTGTACTGTTCAAATGGTTTGGTCTTTTTGGCAATTGAAGAACTAGGTGCAACTTTCTCTTATATCAAAATACCATTATACAATAAATAAAAACTCTCATATTCTTACCAGCGAAAATACGGGTTTTGATACTTGATAGATTCCAGAAAGCTGAAATTGCAGATGCTGCCACAATCTTCTTATGAGAGCATGCTTGCCATGCCTCCACCATCCAGCATTTTGTGCTCTCAGCTGCCACATCAACAACAAATTCATATTTGCAAACTATTATTGAAGATGGTAGGTTACTGAAGTGATGACAATGTGATGGACAACATACTCAATACCTTTACTGTTTATATGGCTAGAGTAGCACGAATACAGCTTTGGAATGGTGAAGCTAAAAAAAAATCCTGTTCGTAAAGCATTAGTTAGGCACAATCATATTCTATAATGAAATGGGGACAGTCAGTATGGGCATTAGTTGACCTTACCAACTGCGCAGATCCTCCTCAGATTTAAAAGGTGGCCATACTCAGCTCCAAGAAGCAATAATGGAGTAACCTGTTACCAGTAATGAAGTCCGGCTTAGCCACTCACTTAAGCAATTATGATAACTTTCTTTAAGAACAACCGAGTAAGATTTGGCAATCACTTTTAAAGTCATGGAAGGCTCTCCTGAGAAGAGCTCCCTCATCTTTGCAATTGTGAGATTCATCGCTGGAAGCATCAATCTACCAACTTGCAAAACATCATCGTCTTTAAGCTTGAATTCGCGTCCCTTTTCAACGTTGTTTCTGTGTTTCAGTTATCAAAGCTTAGAAGGATGCAGAGTTGAATGGAATTTAATTGCCCCAATACTATCATACCTTTGACATATCGAATTCGATAAGAATGACGCACCCAGAAACAGAAGCCCAAGTTGGGATATCACTGAGAAAATGCTGAAAAACATGAAATTGAATAGATTTATTACTATTAACCAAAGCCAATATGGGAATGGTCAAAACAAGATATACACACATAAAGTTAATTCTTTTAGCAAAGCAAGAAGATAGGAAGCATAGACAACCAAGACCAAACCAAAGACTTGATTTTGCCACGTCTTTCCACATAATCAGATCATAAATGACCATCCCAATTGCATCCAAATTGCCTCCATCGCTATCTTCAACTTCTGAATCACAAAGTAAAAAATAAGCACTGTCCATCCATAGAAGGAACGCTACCAAAAAGAAAGAAACATACTAGGGATGCAGCTTGAAGAAGGAAAAGAAGAAGTTGGCAAGGAGAGTTTCTCCTTCTTAGACTTCCCACTATGCCTTCTCTTCCTCACTTTGCCAACCTCATCCATCAAACCAACCAATTCTCTCTCTTCTCTACTCTCCATCTCCACTCTTCTCCTCAACTTTCGGTGGCTTCTCGGCGACGCGCATCCCAATGCACCAATTTGATTGCCCCTGCTTCTGCATCTCCTGCGAGATGCATTTGGCTCTACGGCAACATCGTCCACCATCTCAAGCCTGTCGGAGAGGCGGGTTCTTGGTTTCCGAGAAGGGGAAGGTGAAAGAAGAAGTAGTTCTTGGAGAGGGAGTGAGCTGGTGGAAGACTTGAGAGACTGAGCTGAGAGTGTTGACGGGGTTTGGTTGGGTGAGGAGGAGGGTACTAGGTCCAACGACAGAGTTGGTGGGATGGAATGTGTGGTTCTGGCCAAGCGAGAGGCAGACTTGGGGTTTGATCTATGAGTATGAGAAGGTGGCGTTGTGGTTGTTGTTGAGTCCATTTTTCTGGTGTTATCTGATATGGAAGAAAATGGGGCTGTCGTGTAAGAAGTAAGAGATGGGGGGTTTGTGTCTGAAATATGAGCATATGACATGACAGGGTTTTATGGTGGAAGTAGCCGTTAGGGATCGGAAGAAAGGGGTTTATTTTGAATTGTGTTTCGATTGGACTTAGGCGGTACTAGTGGGGCCTATGATTTGCAACGGTACGTATGCAAAGAACGCTCGGTTACTTGAGAGAGGGAGACCAGATTAGTCATAATCAAAGCATGTAAATAGCCAAAACCGGAGTCTAGATTCTCTGTTTAATTTTATGGTGTTTTATTCTATCTTATAAATTTTAGTTATTTATTTATGTGAATTTCGCGTGAGTCCCGCATAAATAAACGTAGGATCCGTATAAATGAATGACTGAGATTTATGGGACAGAATAAGACACCATAAAATTGGACAAAGGATCTTGTCTCCCAAAACTCATATAATCACTTCATCTGCTTGTCATAACTCACATATCAAATGTCACTTGTAAGAAAATCAACGAAAATGCTATAGTCTCCTTTTTTTTTTCTTCGCCATGTTTCATACAGTAACAACAATAACAATATCCAGTATAAATTTTGCTGAAATTCGGACATGAAAAAATCCTATAATACGCATCCTTATTCTTAACTAAAAGATAGGCTATTTCCAATTTTCCAGGTAGTAAGTATACAAAATATGACATCTTTCTCCTTCCTGTGAAGCTTTTCTCATTTTATTTATTTTGCAGTAAGTTAGAGAATAAAAGTAAGATTTCTAGTTAAATATCATCTCTTTTATTAATGAATTTCAATCATCCTAAACTAGTTTCTAGTTGAAATTATATTGTATTGTTTGTGATAACAATTTTAATGAAATTGAAAAAAAAAAACAATTTAGGGAAAAGGTCGCTAGAAAAATCAGAAAAAAGAAGAGTTAGTAGGGGAGGAGAGGGTGAAAACAGAGATAATTTTATACAATTTTAGGATATATTAAGTGGAAAATGAAAAATATTAATATTTAAGGGTAAAATTAAAATTTAAGTCGTAAAAGAATGCCTTAGTGATAATAAAGAATGTATAAGTAAAATAGGAATTTTTAATAGTTAAGAGTAGTTTAGCAAAAAATTTAAGTCGTAAAAGAATGTCTTAGTAATAATAAAGAATGTATAAGTAAAATAGGAATTTTTAATAGTTAAGAATAGTTTGGTAATTATGGTGGGAAGATAAAGTAAGGGTATTTTTTAATAATTAAGAACAAAGTAGTAAAAAAAGGAGTAATTTTGGATTATTAAGTATAGTTAAGTTTGAAAAAAATTTCGCTAATAAAGTCTAATAGAATTTTATAAATATCTAGGTCCAGAGGACATATTAGAGAGTAGATTGGACCAATCAAAAGAGTTGAGCATGAAAATTAGGTAAGGATAATCTTAAACTGAACCCTTATAGTTGTGTACGATTCATAAAAATTGTGAATTTTTGTTATCAATAAATTATTTTATGGTAATTTATAATTTGAATTAGGAATTAATTAAATTAATGATTAATGTTAAATAATCAACTATATGGAATTCTAAAATATATGAATTTTCTAAGAATTTTATTTATTAAACAAATGATTGACAAGGTACAAAATATTCAGTATTTATATTTTGTTACGTGTTATGATGTTGTGTTGCCTGATAATTCAAGGAAAAATATGATATTTATCATTTTTAGTTGTGCATGTGTATAATTAAGAAAATTAGGGTAAAACAAATCACATTCATAAAATTAAATAGAGACTAATTTATTTATAATGGTTTGAGAATAGATTGTGAAAGTTGAAATTTGTGGCTTGTCTAGCTACAACACACTCATAATTTCATATCGTTTTCATACTTACATTTAGTGTATTAAGGATGTTGAATGTCTTATTATGCTCATTTATAACCATTTTTATATACAAGACATTACGTGGAAAAAATTGAAAAAATATATTTTTATCTAAGAACTTCTAACATCTTCTCTAATTGACCTCCTAGGATGTTTTCAGGTTTTTAAAATAGATAGAGAGTATGAATCTAAACATGGTCTACAGAGAATATTTAGAGGACATCTAACGATTTTCAGGAAGCCCAGATTTGTAGTTGTTTGAATTCATATAGACTAGCAACCGTTTGTTCAAAGTAAAACTATTTCTGCAGAATCAACAACCTGGCCATTGGACATTTACATGGACATATCTGAGGCTTATGAAATCCAAATGAGGTGATTCAAAAGCTCAAATTCAAGCCAACATTCTATGCCATAATTCTTATGTAGAACTCGAGGCCCAAAAGTGATGTTTTAAGGGGCTAAAAAGACTAAGAAGGAAATACAAAATTTGCACTGGCCAGGTATGACCTTGCCCCTAGTTTTTTGGCCCAATAAATGAAGAATATGTCATGCAATGCTGGATGGACAACCATGCACTTTCACAAATTGGGCATTTTAATTGGTTTGCATGGATGGATGCACAGTCGTGCACCCAACTATGCATATGCCCATCAATGTACTTTTTACTATAAATTAACAATTTGGGCGGTGAAACAATGATGGATCGGTTTTGGAAGAAAAGAAGGGGCAGAGCATGCATTCTTTGGAGACCCATGGAGGGTTGAGCTTGCTCAACCCGATTCAGAGGTGAAATCGAAGCCAAACATCACATTGAGCATTTCTTCATTGTGTAATGTTGAATCATTTTCTCTTTAGGGATTGTTTATGTTATCCTACGTTTATTGATTTGAGTATTTGTATAAAGATGATATGAATGCATTCATTAGGTTGTTTTTATGAAAACCCATTGCTAGAATCTTGAATACAATACATAAACGTTATGTTTCCAATTCATTTGTGGCAACTAATGGTGTCGAAACATTAGGGATAACGTAACCTTGGTTAAATGACCCGAGCTTATGTGGTTATTTTCTTGATTGATTTGTTTTCCTAAATCGTAATGCGACTATCCTATTAAATCTAGAGAGCTTGCTTGATAGCTAGGCTTAGTTAAAGAACTTGTTTTAATTAAACATGACCTAAGGGAAAACTAAGATTAACAGAGCTTGTAGTTAACCTACGATTAATAATTTATAAGAGAAGTATGAAAATATCAACTAAATGTAAGTATGTTTAATAGTGTTTAGGCTGAGATTGAACCGAGAACCAAATTCTAAATCCATTATCACTTTCATCACTTTTTACTGTTTTCTTTAATTTGCTTTCTTTAGTTTATTTCCACTTTATTTTGTTATTTGAATCAAATCGTAAGCCCCATAATCTAAACACCAATTCTTTCATTGCAAAAGCTACACAAACATTTTTTGTGGATACGATCCTTACTCACCGCCACTATAAATCTTAGTGTGTAGAGTTAGATTTATTTGTGGTGTATTTGACACACATCAATAATTAATTTGAAAAATTAATTTAATATTGATTATTCTATATCTATCCATGAATTCAATGATCAAAAATTGTCATGAAGGATTGGTACAAGTAGCAAATAGGTTATTTATGAATTTGTATAGTTAACTTATAAGAAATAAAAAACTAAGTTGAATAGTTGTAGCTATCTCAATTATTTAATTTAGGGTCTAGTATTTTTCACTAAGCTTATTGCTATCAATTAATTGATATAGAATGCTATCATGCCTAATAAATTGGTGGTAACTTTTGGCTTGAATGATGGATTTGAACTAATTAATTTAGGAAAATTTGAAGCTTATTAGAGCTATCCTAATATGTTTTAGACTAACGATTTGAATTGTAAAAATTATACTTTTTAGACTAATGATCAATGTTACAATTAGATGAGATCTCTACCTTGAATCAAAGTTAAGCACTCTTGAATTTCTCACTTTTATATTCGGTTGATTTCTTTTAATTTCTTGTTAATTTTAGTAAATTACTTAATTAATCATAAACTCCTACTTTATTTTGTTAATTAAAATTAAGAAACTAGTGTTTAGTTCTCTTGAGATTTGACCTGATTCTATAACCACGACAAGAAGTTAGAGAATCATAATTAATTTTGAGGGTTTGACAACCCTATCAAAGACCTTCTGATTTTTGTTTCTAATTTATTTATAAGTAGTGGAGATATGATTTTATGGCAAGTTTATAGTTAATAATTCTTTTATGCATTGATTTAAGAGTTCTTACACTTTTTACCCTAAGCATTTTGAGTGCATTGAGTGAATCCTTGGTAAGAATGTGAAAATTTATACTTTTGATTTCAAAAAGATTATTGATGTGATTATTATTGATATTGACTTATGAATGATAGTTCTATGATAACTTGAATCTAATTGTATATTAATTTGATTAATATAACATGATGATATAGAGTGTGGACAGACAGGTTGAGGTTAATAAGGGATGGATGTTTGTAAGATTGATAATTTAGATTATGATTTGCTAGAGGACAAACAAAAGCTTAAGTGTGGAGATGTTTGATAAATGATTATTTGACTATATTTACCTATATTTAATGTATTTTACTTGTTATTTAATATTTTTATGGTATTGTTAGTACTTAATTTGTTTCAAGTGTGTTTGTACGTGATAATTGCCTTTTTGGACCAAAAGGAGAATAATTAAGATGAAATTGTGGCATAAAACGAAGATTTGAAACAATTTGGAGATACACAAATATGTACAGTGACCATGTAAGTCTCTGTAAATGTGTGAAAATTAAAAAATATTGTTTTTGGTCATGTGTGTTGCCCATGTAAGTCTCTGTGCCCATGTAAAATAGTGAATTTATGTGTTTTTGGAGATATACGGTCACCTACACGACCATGAAAGTGATCGTATATATCCCAATTTTTTTAACTATAAAAGGTCATTGTTGGAGGCAGATTAGGAGAGTGGCAAGTTTTTAAGCATTTTTAAGTCATAAGAAACACAAAGAAGATCAATTAAAAATAGAGGATGAGGAAAACATGAACATTACATCACAAGATCTGATAGAGAGCATCATTTAATCCAAATTATAAGAAGATTCATTAGAGACAAAAGAGAGATTTGGAATATGATTTATTTTATTTCTATTTTTCTGAATATTTCTTTTTTGGTTTTTTTATGTGTAGGAACTAAATTAATTAGTGCCTAGGTGTGATGAAACACTAAGTTGAGAATAACAATATGATTTAATCTTTTATTCAATGCATTGTAATTTTATTGATTGATTTATTATCATTCAATTATGAGTTATATTGTTGAACTAATATATCCAAAATATGAGTCTATTATTTGATTTCATATGATTGAGATTGAGAAATACTTTTATGTAAATAGATTTACCATAATTAGAAGGAGTTTCATACAAACCTAGAGATAGGTTGACATAAATTCTTTGGATTAGGTTCAAACCTAATAGTGAAATTCACAATTCAATAATGCAATCTTAAGGTTTAACTAGAATGAGATTTTAGTTAATCAATTGAGGGTTAGATGTTAATAGTCTTAAAAAAGATATTAACATAAGATAGGAATTTGCACACTCCAATAATCAATAGTTTAATTGCATGATAAATGGTTAGTATTTAAGAATTCTTAGGGGGGATTCATCACCTAGTTACTATTTACTTGATATTGACTTTTCGTAGTATTTTCCTTTGCCTTATTTCATTATTATGTCAATCTTAGTTTAATTTTTAACTAAATCCACAACCTGATTTGACAATTAGATAATAGAAAAAAGGGTTAATACAAGTACTTACAATCCTCGTGGGATCGACTTGTACTTGTCAATGCTAGCTACAGCTACACCATACACTTATAGTTAAATCTGATAAATCTTTATAAGCATAGAAATCATTAATCAACAGTCCATATCCTTAAAATGATTAATTGAAATATCTTTATAATAAAAAGTCGTACATGTTGCATTAACTTGTTTAATGAATTTTATTTGATAGATTTGACTTTGACCCATAAGATTTATGTGGTCCTATCTTTAGGATTCTATGTAACTCTTATTATTTATACTATGATCTTTTCATACATACGATTTCTCAATCTCCATATATACAATCTAAAATTAAATCAAAATGCTAGCATATTTTAACTCAACATAAAATATAATCATGAATAATTCACACAAAACTTAATTCTTTTATTAAATCAAAGAATCAATCCAAACATATAGTACATAGTTATAAGGTTCTTCCCATCTAGATCTATCCTAATTAAGTTTATACTAACGTAAAGAAATCCAATAACAATCAAGAAAGTAAAGAAGATAGAAGATGTCATTCTTATGAATTCTTAAATCTTGTAGTTATTTAGTTGAATTTTGATAAAATCCTCTTCTTCTTTTTTCCTCTAAAATTGCTCCTTTCTTGTTCTAAAACAATCTAGTTTAGCTCATTAAAACCACCCTCCAATCCTTCAAGCACAAAAACTTAGAATTTTTATAAAACTTATTACCAACATAGGTTTGTGTTGCACCTATGTTGGCTTAGTAACTCAATATTTAAATCTTAAATCATGCATATAGGAGTCTATCTTGAGAATTCGATTCTGAAGGCAAAGTTCATCAATTTCGTAGATTTTTCAACTTGCATTAACTCATAAATCAATTCCATAGAACTCCACAATCCTTTTAATTTTATCTCAATCTATAAAATTCAACCTAAAGTGTGAAGTCAACATATATAAGAGTAATGCTTCAACTTTCAAAGATTTGTATGACTTATATTGATAATAAGGAAAAAAAAAATTGACTTTAAATTAAACAATTAAAGGCTTATTTAAAAAGTCACCTAACTTTTGATGCAAGAGTAAACGCTTAATCACAAATACTCCTAATTACCCAATTAGGTCAGTATTTCTAATAGCTATTGGCACCATTTTACAAATTCAACCTTTTTAATCTCTTCGAAGTTAATAGAGTGGATTTATTTAATGTTCTCTTATTCACACTTTTTTTCTTTTTTTTTAATGGAATGTTAAAAATGCTTAAAATTTTTTACTTCTGACTCAACCATATGTCTAAATTACACAATAAGTACCATAATGAAAATCAAATAATTATTTTCAAAATTAAAAAAAGAAAATTAAAATTAACTTACTAATTAATACTTATGGCTATTTGCCTAAATAAATCAAATCACAAACAACTAACATTTTATTGAATTATCTCAATCGATATTCTTTCAAAGCTAAAATTTTTTCCTAGAGTTATTCCACATTAAGCTAATTATTGTAAGTGTATGTCGTGTGCAAGTCAACTTGTACATTGGATAAGTCGACTTACACATGTCCAGTACCGATAAGTCGACTTGTACATCGGATAAGTCGACTTATTCAAGGTCGGTACTGTTTATTTGTGCCCTAAAGGCAATCCCCTTTAGCGCGTTTTATT
>JANIPN010000009.1:10092955-10110075 GCA_027478595.1 Erythroxylum anguifugum
CCCGCAAACACACGCCGCAGTATAACCTGCAAACACACGCCGCAGTATAACCTGCAAACACCTTCGGGTGGGGTGTGAGGTGTGGGGTCCAACATAGTAACTAACATGATCTGGTCCACAATCATATCTAAGTATATGCATGTTCGAAACTAGGTTCTTTTATTTAGTATTTTAAGGCATGTTTCTTTTTAATTAGAATTTTTTTGACATATTTGTTATTTGGAAGTCGTCAAAACTTGTTTTCCTTATTCTTCATTAAATTTCGAACTTATTAAAGAATTCTTTTTTTTGTGGCACTAAAATGCTTTTGGTTCTTGATTCCTTATAATCAACATATTAGTTCCTCTATATTTCTGTTTTAGTTTTAGTACTAAATTAAACTTGTTCAAGGGTTCTCTAATGTATATTCCTAAGTCAGTTAGCATCACTTTTCCCCCACACTAATAAAAGCTATATGATCACAGTTTTAAAGAATACAGTCTACTTCAATCGTCTCTTTCCAATAGCTCATCACTAGATTAATACCCTACTTTATGATTGTTGGTCCGCAGATTACATATAAGAGGAGGTGAATTATGTATATATACTTTTTGACCTTTTTAAATTTCTAATGATTGAATTGTCTATTCTAATGAATGACTATGAAATATATATAAAAGGTAATATTAAAACAAACACAACAATAATAAGAGAAAATAGGGAAAGAAAGACAAAACCAAAATTTAATAGTTAAACCAAACAACTTTGCCTACATTCACTTCCTAGGATCCATTAGGAGTTCACCATTTGCTTCCTTTAACGGGTGAAGAGTAATCCTCCATACATCTTCTTCTTTTTCATAGGTGAAGTGTAGCTCTTATAATCATCTTATTTTATCACGAGTGAAGAGAAAACCTTTTACAACTCTTGTTCAAGGTTAAGAGAAACCATCATAATGTATATTCTAGTAATTTTCCTGATTGCAACAATTACATAATCATATATAACTTAAGATCTTCCTTTCTTATTCACACAAATGAACTAGGGCTTAATATATGTCATACAATGAACAAATGCGCGCTTTAGGCTCTCAAAATACTTACCAATTCTTTAGTATGCAAGATATTCATCCCACAACTCTGTTGTAGTATATGGATATACTCAAAACAACAAAATATGCCTGTTAGAGATGCAAACTAGTCACTATAATAAGTATTATAATGACATTAATTGACCAATGTACAACGTTGATTGACTAGTGTATCAACTAGTGTCGTTGCACAAACTCTTCATACATGACAATATCTTTCTTTTAAGAATAATGGTTGATTAGTATGTCATACTGGTCAACAGTGTATGTAAAAAAATATAGAAACCACTTAAAAACCCTATCATAAGTTAACTTAACTCCAACATAAGTGGATCAAACCTCCTAAACACAAGTATTTTAAACTCAAGTCATTTCAAAGATCAAAACACTCTTTTGATAAGAATTTAATCCAAATTCTTTTTAAAAGTTCGTAAAGAGATATTTTCAATGCATTAAGAGGGTAAACTCAAGCCAAATTTCCTCTTGATTACAAAAAGATGTATGAATTATGAAAATGAAATGATTATACAATATTTGATCCCATAAACCATTCAAATGAGTAATATAACATTACAAGAAAGATTACAATAATTTTTACATGTAGAATGACTTTATTTTTTCTTATTATTAGTCCACTTAGCTTAAATTACCTTGTAACTTTATTGAATTATACTTGGTACTCCAATTTGCTCCAATTTGCTCGTTTTGATTTTGATCATCTTATTCTTCCATTGAACTAGATCTTTAACCTTTCTGCTTAAATCTTTAACAAGTTGACTTTTCAAATCACCAAATATCAAAAGTATTAGTAGTCAAATATTTTGTTAATTTCAAAATTATACGTTAGAACTCACTCGGTTCGATAATCTCTCCCTGTTGGCATTACATTTAATGATATTAAAGTAACATATAATGCACAATTCCTCTTAATTCATGCATAATTCATTTATAAAGATCAAGTTTCACTATACTATTTTCTCTCCCTCTTATCAATATTAAAAAGGTTATATGGTAACCCAAGGGTTGTAGTTGAGTGGCAGGGACTCATCCATCCTTAATCAAAGGTCAGGGATTCGATCATTGACTTTGGGTAAGGAGCAACCTTAAATCCTTGGACCAGCTGTCCCATCCTGTGAGGTGCCTACACACCAGCGAGAGGATTAATTACTGGGTCCGCTGGTAGATACCCTAATCTAAGACAAAAAAAAAAGAGGTTATACGGTAAAAAATAAATAGCTTTACTCTTCCTTTAAAAGAAATCCTACTATACGGGTAAAATGTATAAGCAAAGTACTTGTCAAGGAAATGAACATTTTTTAAAATGTTTAAAGAATGAAGAAATAATAAGAGAGAGAGAGAGAGAGAGAGAGAGAGGTGAGGGAAGCAAAACAAAGAAAGAAGAAGAGAAGGTGAACAGAGGAGTGAGCGAGCCAGCAAGCAAGCAAGCACATGGGCTCAGTCCCCTGGGCACATTCTCAGCTCCACCATCGCCGCCGTGATATGGACTCCTCGGGTAAGGTAAATGTTTTCATCCATTTTACACACATACACATACCACACTCTTTCTTGCTTAGTTTAAAGTGAGTTTAACTTTGATCAATTTGCTCCATTTCTTCTCACAGATCTCCTTATTTTACCTATTTTTTATCCTCTAATTCCTTTTTTTCTCGTTAATTTGTTAGATTTTTAGCAACCAGTTTGCTGCTTTTGTTGTTCTTTGAGTTTCGCTGTTCTTTAATCGTTTGTCACTTTCTTGGAATTGTTGTTTTCTATGATTTTTAAGGGCTAGAATACTAATTGAGCGACATGCACTTAATCCTTCACTCTATTTTGTTTGGCTTTCAAGTTAAAACCCTCTAAACATTTTAATGTCTAAAGCCTTTTGACTCCCTGTAAGATTCTTACGCTATAGTATCTTTGCTTGCTACTTTTCTTGTTGGTTAGGAGAATTATGTCTATGAATGAGCTGTAGCTTGGTTTAGCGGAAAAAAAGAAAAAGAAATAGTGACTTTATATCAGAAGTCTCTTCCTTTCAAATATATAAATGGTTGTGATATTGTTGATGCTTTCTTGACATGTAGTTTTGGTTTCCCTTAGGGGTCAACCTTCTTGCGGTCTCCTTTCCTTCGTCTCTCGTCAATCCAGAACCATTCCGCCTTTTTCTTTCTCCTCTAAATTCATTCCTCTTCTCATTAGCATAACTTTCAGATGTTAGTTTGTTTGTCACCTATAAAATTCCTTTCTATTGATTGCCTCGTCTAAGAAGCAAAGAATGTATTATACATCCAAGTTAGCTTCCTATGATCTCCTTTTTGGCTCAATACCACCTTAGCACCACATTAGTTGATGAATGGTGACCTTAAATGGCAACTTATGTCTATAAGAATAGTTATTATCTTTTGCTCTTTAATTGAGTTGGCACAGTCGTACAGTTAATTGGTGAAGAGAAATTGGTTGTGCGGTTGTTTCTATGAACAAACAAATAGATGGGTAAAATTCTGGTCATTAAACAGTGGAGCTTTTCATAAGGTTCTGATTTGTGTTAATTCAGACATAAGTATTTTGTTCGCACAAATTTAGGAATTGCTGCTCATTTATATATAGATGGCTTGAGCAGTATTTTTAAAACTGGTTTCTCGTCATCAGTCGTTTGATGTTATATTTTGAAATGCAGGATATGACAACAGCAGTCATTGAAGGAAACGATGCAGTTACAGGCCACATCATCTCAACCACCATTGGAGGGAAGAATGGTGAACCCAAACAGGTTGGGACTTGATAAGGCTCTCCATTTCTACTTTTGTCCTTTCCTGTTCATATTGATCTGTTTTTTATGGGTTAATACAGCCCTTTGTCTCTTCTACACACTTATCATTTGATGTATGATTTTTTGTGCAACTTGAGCTCTGTTTAAGAAGATTAAATAAATGCTTATGATGGTTTATGGTCTATAGGAGTTCTTCCATTACATTGTTTCCAATTATTCTTCTAAAAGAACCTACCAATGAACGTGCCCTTAATTAAGTTATTGATGAATTTACAATTTAATTTATTCCGTAAATTTACAAATTTGTATTTAGTTCTTTCTAATGCTGCTTGCAGACAGTCAGTTACATGGCAGAGCGCGTTGTAGGTACTGGATCATTTGGGATTGTCTTCCAGGTATATGCAGTAGCAAAAACAGTTAACTCATTCCTTATTGTTTTTAGTCTCTGAAATAACTCCTCTGCAGGCAAAATGCTTAGAAACGGGAGAAACGGTAGCTATAAAGAAGGTCTTACAGGATAGGCGGTACAAAAACCGTGAGCTGCAGTTAATGCGCTTGATGGAACACCCCAATGTGGTTTCCCTGAAACATTGTTTCTTCTCTACAACAAGTAACGATGAACTTTTCCTGAATTTGGTTATGGAATTTGTCCCTGAGACATTGTACCGTGTTTCGAAGCATTATAGCACTATGAACCAGAGGATGCCCCTTATATATGTGAAGCTCTACTCCTACCAAGTATGGACCTTTGTTTATCTGTGGCTGTATTTTATTTAAAAACCATTCCTTCTTGTGATTTGGGTCTTGAAAGAAAGCACATTTCAGATATTTAGAAGTCTGGCGTATATCCATACAGTTCCTAGAGTTTGCCACAGGGACGTGAAGCCACAAAATCTTCTAGTATGCGTTTCTCTGTTACACTTCCTCACTGCCTTCTCTTCTCGCTTTCCCATTAGTTAGTTGACTGGTTATCTTAACCTAGTAATGTTGTACAGGTTGATCCTTTTACCCACCATGTGAAGCTCTGTGATTTTGGAAGTGCTAAAGTTTTGGTAAGCATTTCCATTTGTTTAACTCTGCCTCTTTTAATTTATTACAATAGTAACCTAAATTAATGCAAAAGTAAGAATGGTATGTGATATCTGACTAATTGACTAAAACTCTTAAATTTCTTGCCTTTTAGGTAATTTGTTTAATTTGTTTGGAGCTTTATCTGCTCTAGTATGGTTCTTACTCATAATTTTGTCATGAGCTATTAAGTTTTCTTTAATAGTTTCAAGTGGCAAAGTATTTGTTTAGCAGCATATAGATTCTGAAGAAGCAGTTGAAAAATGTTAAACTGAGTCTGAAGGTATTTGATACTTCTGTACTCTTGTTGTTGATATACTTTGTATTTTGTAAACCTGTTTTTCCAATGTTTTATGGGAAGTTATATACAAACTTTCTTGGTGATTGTATACCTTGATGAACTGTCCTTGTTCCTCTTACCTCTAAATGCAGTATCTTGAAAAGATGAATCTGATTTTTTTTGGTTACATTTAAGAATCTAAGTGGCTTAATTCCCTTTCTTTTTTCCTTGTTTTGAGGATGCATCTGGTGTTTCTGTAACATTTAAGTTAGTTGGCTCATTTCCTCATTTATGGTCAACGTTGGTACTCAGAAGAGTTCTGCTATTTGAAGGATACAATTTGGCAGTTTATGTTGGCTATAATGGAGAAACTAATCAGTCCAAACCACAACATGGATACTTGATGCCTGAGAACCTAAATGGGGGAATAGAAATGTTCTAACTGTCAGGGATATGGACAATTTTAAAATATTTTTCCCTAATTAAACTGTTGTGTTATTAATCTTTTTCACATTTTTTCTTTGCTATTAGGTCAAGGGTGAAGCAAACATATCATACATATGCTCTCGCTATTATCGAGCCCCAGAGTTGATATTTGGTGCAACAGAGTATTCCACATCAATTGATATTTGGTCGGCTGGTTGTGTTCTAGCTGAGCTTCTTTTAGGCCAGGTTTGTGACTTTATGGCAATTTATTGTACTGCAATATAAAAAGCTATCTGGTTGGCCCTTGCTCCTCCCTTCTTCATTTCATGTTCTATAGTATTTTTGTCCTACAGTCACTTATTAGAAACTATGTCTTTTTTACAGCCATTGTTTCCAGGAGAAAATGCAGTGGAACAACTTGTTGAGATCATCAAGGTGAAGTCATAATACATCTTTTGCTGGAAATACTAAGGTTCAAAGAACCTTACAGGTCACAAAAGCATCCTTAGCCGCTGTCTTGTAGGTTCTTGGTACTCCAACTCGAGAAGAAATTCGGTGTATGAATCCCAACTATACAGATTTTAGGTTTCCCCAGATTAAAGCACATCCTTGGCATAAGGTATGTAGTATGCCATGCCTATGATTTCAATTGGCTTCAGTCATATTCCTGATAATGCGCAATGAGTCAGTGACAGAAAAATATTGTTGCCACCCTAATAGTTTTTGTTTGAAATAATATTTTACTAGTGGTTAATATAAGAATGAACAAGTCTCAACTCATAGCTTAAACTGTCTATAGTTAACAATAACTTAGATTATCTGACGAGAACAGAAACAAAAAAAAAAACTCTTTGCAAATAGTTGAATTAGGAGTTTTTTTTTGTAAGTATAGTGACGATATGAAGTCCTCCTTAGTACATGAGTGTGTGTTTATCTATTCTGCAAATGTATGGTTTGTGTGCTTACGCTTATGGGGGCGTTAAAATTTGGATGTTGCAAAAGCTAAGATATTTAAAGCAATGTTAGAAACACAAACCTAGGTCCGCACATGCTAAACTGAGTGTGGATGAATACATACATTGACCACTCTTCTTGGATCACTGTGCTGCGGCTGTGGCTATCTCTGTGCATGCAGAAAGTTATTAAATCTGAATTTTCTGTTTATTTTTCATTTCACATATGGTAATTGTTTCGGAGTAAGCATGTAGTAAATCAACCGTAATTATCATTGGTCCAGGTTTTTCAGAAATGGATGCCTCCTGAAGCAATTGATCTTGCTTCACGGCTTCTTCAATATTCACCTAGTCTTCGCTGCACTGCGGTGAGTTTGTTTCCTTTTCTTGGAGATTCATCGAAGATGAAGTACTTGTAAAATGCAATGCTTCATCATTTGCTATTCAGTGAGCACTGGATCAAAACTTATTTGGCATGTCATCTTCTGTTGGGTTGAGACTGCAACTACTCCTTGGTTACGTTCTGAGGTTTCATATTTTATTGGAGATTCATTGAAGAAGAAGTACTTGTAAAATGCAATGCTTCATCATTTACTTTTCAGTGAGCATTGGATCAGAACTTATTTGGCATGTCATCTTCTGTTGGGTTGAGACTGCAACTACTCCTTGGATACGTTCTGAGGTTTCATGTTTTCACTTGATGTTAATGAACTTTATCTTGACTGATATTTTCTTTCCTTGTTATTGCAGCTTGAAGCATGTGCACATCCTTTCTTTGATGAGCTTCGTGAACCCAATGCCCGCCTCCCAAATGGCAAATCAATGCCCCATCTTTTCAACTTTAAAGAGGAAGTATGACAAGATTAAATTATTTCTCAACTGTTCATACTTGAACTATCTAAGATATGGAATTAAAAGATTTTGTGTTCACATGACTGTCTCATCTATGCCCTAAGTCCTTTGCTGAACTACAAAATATTTAATTATAAATGCTGACCTTACAGCTTGAGTTCACTGGACTCAATCATCTGATTTGAGCTAGAATTAGTGGGCATGTCTTCTGTAACTACTGAATGTTAACTAGTCTACATATTGGAGTTATGACTGACCACTATCAAATAGCTATAACCTTGGTTGAACTGGTCATGAGGTCGGAACCTCACCATTTCCTTTCCAGTTGCCTCACTTGCAGCAGAAAACACTTAAGACTTTTTATGTTCTCAGCCTCCAGGGTTTGCTGCTTTGGTAACATCTGTGAATCACTCCACATGGTTTGTTGCTCTGTTCAAGCTTCCTCAATTTAATTTTCTGGAGTCATCCATACTGGCCTGGGTCCTGTTCATTCATCTTTGTAGCATGCCTGATTGGGTAGAATACCGGTGCTAACCATTGGTCCTCCTCGTAAGAATTCTTAGATGAAGTTCGGCATGATACTGCTGCTAACTATTGGTCCTCCTTTTATGAAATTAGCCATAATTCTGCCGCTAACAATTGTTGCTTAGGTGACAGCCTGTAAATATTTTTTCGGGAGATTCCTACGTTACCTATGCGTCTGGCCATATCCTTATTTTTCTGCTGTTTTAATGAATACCCTACTTCTTGTCAACCCCACCAATATGAAGGATTGCATTTGAGTAACTTTTGATAATAATTGGCAATGACATCTATGATGCTTTCTTTCCTGGATGAAGGTTGTGGGTACTGGTATATTTTCTTTCGTCTTCAATGTTGCAATTATTGTTAGTTAATTCACTTCTTACTTATATCATTTTGCAGCTAGTCGGTGCTTCTCCTGAACTAATTAATAGGCTAATACCTGAGCACTTAAGAAGGCAAGGCACTCGCAGACAGGCCTTGGCTTGTGGGACACAAAGTTAAAGACATGAAAACCTCATATGGAGTACTTCCGTGTTGGATCGATGTCAAGTAATGGGGATGCCAAAAGTCAAATCTATTACCAAATGGTTGGGCCTCTAAAGACGTGCACATAGTTACTCTTGAATGGTGATTGTCTATCCTGTTGTTTAAACTTAGAAGGTACTAGATTGATGCTTCTGTACATTGTTTTGGTTGTAAAGACCAGAAGGCTAGAGGTATAAAGTGATGCAATTGATGTCTGAACCATTTAGGGGCGAAGACACCCTTTGGGGGAAGCTGAAGCTTGGCGGTTTTCAAGAGTAATGTGGCTTGTTTACATGAAGATCTATGCTGTTCTTATATCACCCTTTATGCAAATATAAGGTTACATAGAGGATTAGTTCTCTGAGCTAACTAATATATATGATGAGTAGCAAGTATGGGTGTATGGATTGTGAGTCCGGATCCTTTGTTCAAGATTACTTTGTCCTATTTTGTCCATTTGAATTTTAACTATTTATTTATGCGGGACTTATACGGGATTCGCATAAATAGGCACGGGATTTATATAAATAGATGATTGAGATTTAACTGACAAAATAGGACGATGTTAGTGAATTAAGGTAAGAGTAGTATTAGCAACATCGGTGGATGAATAGTAGCAAATAGCTGCGTTTAGTTTGCTTATAAAGGACTAGCATATTACATAAATAAGCTGTACCAATACCCCACAAATCCTTCCACGCCCCAACAGCCCCGTCTTCCCCACGCTCTTCTACTCTTTAACTCGTGTTTACCACGCGCATTCAAGTGCGCGTCAGTCTACGCTTCCCACATCATGCTTCCCAGCCACGACGAACGCATATCAACCGTACACCTGTGAGATAGGACATAGAGAGAGAAGTAGGGTTTTTTTTTTTTTTTTCCCAGAGAGAGAGCGAAACGATACTTGAAGATCTGCTCGAATCGTAAATAAGGTAACGGCCTCCAAACCCTAATCGGGTCTCAATCTCAGTCTCTTTTCATAGTACCAAAATTTTACTTCTTCAAGCTTCTTCTGTACATCTATCTATGGTCATATATGAATCTGCTGGTGGTAGAGAGCGAGTAAAGTGTGTACTTGTATTTGTCTTTTACAGGTGAGATTAGATCGAATAAGCTTCTTTGTTTATTTTCGTCTGGTGGGTTAGAGTTGTGATTGATTTGGGTTTGTTGGGGGCAGAATTGGGGTTTTGGGTGGGAAAAACCCTAGTTTGAGCCTAGTAAATTGTGTCAGATTTGCCGGTGAAGAAATTAGGGTTTTGGGGGTACTTACATGTATGGCTTCGGGGAGTGTAGTAGGAGAGGGAGGAGGAAGTGAAGGAGCAAGGGAGAAGCAGAGATACAGTGAGAACAAGGTTTATACAAGAAAAGCCTTCAAAAAGAACCTTACCAACTTAACCTCCCTCATCACTGCCGCCGCCCCCACCACCACCACCACTACCATCACCACCACCACCACCGGTGCTGATGCTACCAATTACAGCGACGTCAATAAGGAGGACATCCAAAGCTTAACAACCCCGACCACCAACGCTAACAATACTGCAGCAACTGCCACCACTGCTACTTTGCTCACGTCTGAAGGTGGCGACGAGGATAATGACCACAGCAACCATGATGCTGACGTTGATAACAACAACCAAAAAATTGTTGAGGAAACCTCAATTCAAAATCCAGAATTGCAACCCTCAACTGTGGACAATGTGAATTTAACACAGCAACCGCCTGCTTCAGTACTGAATGCGACTCCTGATGATTCTTCAAGTTTGAATAGACAGCCAGTTGTAGAAGTGCCAAATGCTCGAGATGCTCCCTTCGTTGATGGGCCAGCCGAGGAAGTATCAGATGACAGGGTGAAAATAAATTTGGCTTCAAAGTCAAAACAGGAAATGAGAGAGCTGAGAAGGAAGTTGGAGAGTGAACTTGATGTGGTTAGGAGTTTGGTAAAAAGGATTGAGGCTAAAGAAGTTCAACTTGGTGTTGGTGGTTTTAGTAATCCAAAGATATTGATAAATGACGGGGTAAGTAATGGGCTGAAGAGGGTTACTTCGGATGTTGGTTCAGTGGTTGTTCCTCGTGAGAGTACTTCTATTCCTACTCCTACACCTAGGCAGTCTAGGCCTTTGAATCAACTTAGCATATCTGTGCTGGAGAGCCAGAGTATTGGTGAGAATGTGGAGAAAGAGAAGAGGACTCCAAAAGCCAATCAGTTCTATAGAAATTCTGAATTTTTATTGGCCAAAGACAAGTTTCCACCGGCAGAGAGTAACAAAAAGTCGAAGTTGAATGGGAAAAAGCAAGGGAGAGGAGATCTGGGTCATCGTTTTGGACCTGGCACTAAAATTTTCAAGAGTTGTTCTTCTTTGCTTGAAAAGTTGATGAAGCATAAGCATGGTTGGGTGTTTAATACTCCAGTTGATGTGAAAGCTCTTGGTTTGCATGATTACTTTTCCATTATCACACATCCTATGGATTTGGGAACAGTAAAATCAAAGCTGACCAAGAATTGGTACAAGTCGCCTGAAGAGTTTGCAGAGGACGTCAGACTTACTTTTCACAATGCTTTGACGTATAATCCCAAAGGGCAAGATGTTCATATAATGGCAGAGCAGTTGCTGAATATATTTGAAGACAAGTGGCTTACAATAAAGGCAGATTATGATCGTGAGATGAGGTTTGCTCTTAGTTATGACTTGGGCTTTCCCACACCAACATCAAGAAAGGCCCCTCCATTGCCTCTTCCACCTCTTGATATGAGAAGGATTTTGGACAGATCAGAATCAATGACATATCCACATTTTGACATTAGATCTAGAGCCATTAGTACTACTCCTTCAGGAAGAATCCCTGCGCCGAAGAAGCCTAAAGCCAAAGATCCAAATAAAAGGGACATGACTTATGAGGAGAAACAAAAGCTTAGCACAAACCTCCAGAGCTTACCTTCTGAGAAGTTGGACAATATTGTACAGATAATTAAAAAGAGAAATTCAGCACTTTTCCAACATGATGATGAGATTGAGGTGGATATTGATAGTGTCGATGCAGAGACTCTTTGGGAGCTAGACAGGTTTGTAACCAACTATAAAAAGAGTCTTAGCAAGAAAAAGAGGAAAGCAGAACTTGCGATGCAAGCCAGAGCTGAAGCTGCACAGAATGTCCAGGAGAAGGTAAAGTTACCATATTACCTTAGTCTTCAATTATTTTAGGAAGGCAAGTCTTCAATTATTTTAGGAAGGCACAGTGGCTAAATGTTTTTGATGTTCTTGTTTCTTTGTAGACTTTGGCAGCAGTTGTTGCAGATACTGCAAAACAAAACAAAACAGGTGAAATTGACTAGGTTATGTGATCCAATGGAACTTCTTATATTCCGTTCGATTTTCATTTGACAGTTTTTTTACCTTTTGGTAGATGAAAGAAATGTTTCAACTTCATCCCCTGTTCAAGATGGAAAAGAGGGAGATGATGGGAGTAGGTCTAGTAGTTCAAGTAGCTCCAGCAGTGATTCTGGATCTTCTTCAAGCGGTATTTTGTGTGTTTATTTAGTTGTTATATTATACTAGTCTCACAAGTTGGTATTCATGATTTTTTTTTTTGGTTTATGCATTCCCTTTTTGCAGATACTGATAGTGATAGCTCCTCAGCATCCGGATCTGACGTAGGGAATTAAACTAAGGGCTTCGGTAGTTCAGGTAAACCTACTTTGCTATGCTTGCTACTAAGACCTGAAGCTACTTTTGTTTTATATATAGTTTGTAATGTTTTTTTGTCTTATGATAGGTATCAACTATGAGATTGACTGTATAGGCATTATTCGCTTTCTCTCATGAATTGACTATTTCGTGAGTAGATAGTGAAGATTGTGATTATGCTATGTTAATAAGGATTTGCCATAAGTAATTGGAATAATTGATTGTGAGAGCCAAATTTATCGAAGTAATTGTGTTTTGTTCAAGAACAGATAATGAAAGGTGTCATAGTGTTTCTAATTTAATTTAATGCTCAAATAGATAGTCTATGACAGAGAGTTTTGACCAGCGCTTTGGATTCAGAAGAACTATATACATGATAGCAGTTTCTAGGTTTGGATAACCTTGTAATTGAGCAGAGGTATGGTTATGACTGTGGATCTTTAATTGCTTATATAGAGTATAAGATGATATTGGGATTTTCAGTGTTCATATATTGTTGTTGTTCTCATAAGCATGTGTTGTTTGCTGCTGTTGAAGGCTGATAGTGGTTAATGACAGTTCTATGTTATATATGATACTTGGGAATTGACTTGCTTATACTTGAGTATAAGTAAAAGAAAGAAGCTCCTACAAAGAAAAGATATTGCATAAAATTTGTTATGGAATTGGTTTATCATTACTGCAGATCTCTTACATGTTCACCTCTTGCAATGATACTGCTGCCATGTGAAATAAAAACGGGCTAAAACTCTTGTACAATGTAGAAAATATGCTGCGCTAAATATTGTATAGCATCAAACGAATACTACACACTTCTTATTTAAGTGTTTGTACCTTTGTTTACTGTGCAAATGTTGTTACAGCCTGAAACCTTGTTGAATAAGGTTCTACAGTGGCTTCATATCTGGAGTCATTAGGCTCTTGTTTGCCATTAATTGGTGTTTATCCTTAATTGGTATTTAATTCTCATTTTAGATGTGATCATACCATAGACATATAAACATTTAATTTAAAGTTCTCACATTTGTCTGTTTCTAGGTTGTGTTTTAAAGTTATGGAAGAGCAACTCTCTTTTGGCTTTATACTTTTTTTCCTCAATACTATTTCTGTGTGTTTTTCTGCATGAGACCTTTCTTTTTAAAATAAAGGGGAGATGCTGAGAGAATGCTGTTTATCATATATTAAGAATGAATTATTTATAAATTCATCATATGCCAAAAGTTTTGGTTGGATGCCCTTGTAATGGGACTTTAGTTTCGTTTTTTGTTGGAGGGGAGTGCAAGGTACTGGCTTGAAGTAACACCCCTGCCTAATAACTAACAAAACAGTATACATGTTACTTTTAGGAAGTTCATGGTGTTTTTATGACTTCTACAGAACAAAGACCATGAAAAAGCTGTAACATGGGTCAGAACTTGATGTATAGTATATACACTTCCATGTCATGTCCCTAGTCCTTTCTCCACTTCTGTTAATGCTGACGAACTAAATAAAGTGAAGTCTTATGCACTGTTTTGAAGTGGTGATTGGTGAGAGCATTAACAACAAAATCTTCTCTTTGATGTATGTTTGCGGACAACTGATTGTATAAATCTCCTATCAAAATCAACGAAGGATCGCATCGATTAAAATGCAATTTTATATGCTATAATTTTTAGAACTGTAGGTTATAATTCAAGCATGAACTAAATGGAAATTGGCTCATTTGAGTTACCTTGTAATGGCCTGAATCACACGCAAGCTGGGTAATTTGCGGATGGTTTTGGTTTTTTAAGCATTTTTGCTTTCTAAATATTGTTTTTCAGTTAACTGCTGCCCTTCTGGCATTTTATTGTCTGTTATATTTGTTATCCTAATAGTTTGTACTTCACATATGGACTAACTAAACATTGCGTCTTTTAGCATCACATAGCTGTCTATTCCATAAAACATTACACAAGCATACGTTGTGAATTATTTTCAAGTTATTTAATGGTTTCTTCTTTGATAAGCGTACTACTTCTGATAAATTACCACAGTAATGACTTGTTTCTGCTGTCAGTTGTCAATTAAGGTATCTCTGTGGCTTTCTTCTGGCCCGGTATTTGATGCTAGCAAGAAATAATCATAATTTTTTCTATTTGACCGACATTTTACCTGATCTTGGATATTAACAGGACATAAATAATATTTTTCTACTATTTGACTGATGTTTTACCTTTTCTTTACTTTGGCAGCTATCTGGAATTATAGGGTAGACGCTGATCCCAAATTTAGTGATCTGATGAGCCCCAGACCACGTCTGCAGTTAGGAATCTGCTTTTGGTGTACAGAAAAGATTGCGAGACCAGTTGTCCTACTACTGCAATTGGGCCCTTGTTTCGTGTATTGTTGGGACTGGTTTATTGAATCTACGAGTTGCTTAGTTATCTGATCAGAAATTTGTATAATATCCTGTAGGATTTGGTTCTGATTAGATACAGATGGTTTGGTTTCCTAGGCACGTGTAAATGGCTAACTAAAGCTACTGCTGTAGTTTCAGTGACACATTCTGTTGATTTTGTGGTAGCATATTCAGGATTGATCTTAATACAAAAAGCAAAGTGTGTAATTCAAGCTCATTAAAGTAGAATTGATTCTCAGAAGTTTGTGCTCTGGCCGGCTGTAGGGTTCTGTTTGAGAGTTAATCCTTGCCGATCTTTGTTGTGCAGAAAAAAGTTCAAGATAAAGCTTTTACCCATTTCATTTTCTAACGAGCAAGTCCATAATATCCTAATGCTAACAACTCTTGAAGACACCGTATATGGATCTGACTCATTAGGGCGATTCCCAAAGGCTTCTTGCAGGGATTTCCTCTTAAGGATCCATTCTCACAAGACAACCTTGTACAATTTGGTTTGGATCAAAGAGGTCATTCCCAGAGCTTCTATAATTGATCTCCTAGGTGTTATTCTACCTCTTAGAAGCTAAGCCCAGGTTTAAAATAAAAGCAATTAGAGTTTCTTGACATGGTCTAAAAGATGACCTTGTCTTAGGCTGTTTTTATTTATGTAACTTTACACGGGCTTTGATATGCCTTTGTCTTGGGTTATTAATTTCTCTGTAACTTTTCTTTAAGAAAAGATTGGCTAAAACATGGTCGTATTCAGGTCATGTTGCCATGTGAATATTTTCACCACCTTGTAGTCTCACTTTTAACTTCATTGGTATGTGATACATTTTCTTCTATACGTTGTCATCTAAATTGGTGCTCAAAGAGAATCATCTAGCCTTAGTGATTAATCATTTAGCATAATCTAAAAACTAAGCAATGCGACTAAATACCTACAGTGGGTTCACTCAATTATTCTTAGACGGTCTAATTTCTGGAGTGCTCAACCTACTGCTAATAGTTATTGGAGTTGGAGGAAACTTATTCAGGTTAGAAATATTATTGGGAATCACTTCAGATTTAAAATTGGCAATGATTTTTCTACTATCTTATGGTAGGATTCTTGGCACCCTAGCGGTATCCTCAAGGATCTCTCTACCCCTAGAGCTATCAATGGGTCAGACCTTCCAATGACTGCAAGAGTTGCTGACATTATCAGAGACAATATGTGGTGTTGGCAGGGCGCCACCATTGAGACCATTCGTACACTCGAGCTTTTACCATACCAATCGGATGGGTCTGCATCGGATCACCTGGAATGGACTGCTAGTCCTACTAGAATTTACACTAATTTTTCAACCTATACCTTATTGAGACCTCCTCTTCCTACTTTCCCTTGGCATAAGTTAGTTTGACACAAAGGGGCCAACCCTAGGCATGCCTTTATCCTGTGGCTAGCTGTCCTTAATAAGCTCCAGACTAGGGATCAACTCCGGTATACTTATATCCCAAATTATTGCTCTCTATGCCTTTCGGATAATGAGTCGTCCAACCATCTCTTTTTCGAATGTTCCTTTTCCAAATCGGTATGGTTACACTGCATCTCCCACTTTCAGCTCAATATTCCTCACCTCCACAACCTCCCAGCTGTTATCCATTGGTTCAGCCAGCCCCAAGGCCACAGGAACATTGACCTTAATATTTTCCTCATTCTCCTCGCTGTTATTGTTTATAGCTTATAGTCTGAACGAAACCTTAGAACTTTAAAAAATGCAGCTTTGGAAGAGGGGAACATTATTACTAACGTGATCTTCCAAGTACGGGAACAACTCAGCTTAAACACCGAGAGAAGGTAATAGCAGGTTGTTGTTCTTCCTTTCCTTATTTCTTCTTCTTTCTTTTTGCAGGTACCTCTTTTGTTGATCGACCGTAATTGTGTTTTAATCTCCATCTCCTCTTGGCTGCCCGCATCAGTGTACTACCTTGCAGCTGTGATGGTGTCTTTAAAGTTATTACCTTTGTCACCCTCTCCATTAGAGAGCCACTTCTTACTATCTGTCGTGACTACTATCTTTGATTGATTATTCTGGTGTTTGCGTCTTTTATCTTGTTTTGGGTGTGTTGCTAGTAATCCTGTTTTCTTTTGGGAGTTGTGGTTGTTGTTGGTTTCAGTCTTGTGTGTGTTGTTTGGTGAGGGAATATAGGACCCCTCATGTTGCTGCCAATTCCTTTGGTTGGGCTTAGAGACTGTTGCTTTGGCAATATTTGATGTACATAATTTTTCATTAATTTAATCTTTCTGATTTATCCCAAAAAAAATTGAACTTGAGATTAAAGCAGTTGGCTGGAAAAATTTGTTCAACATCCGAGAGACGGTGTATTTGAACGAAGTATATGAGTTTTGGAAGAATGTGAAGGTGGTAGACAACACCTTGGTCTCAATGGTAGATGGGTTGTCGGTAATAATCACATAAGATTCTATTGTGAAGGCTATTGGGTGTCCAAGTGAAGGTGATTGAGCCAAATTTATACTATAAATTGACCTCACTTTCTTAAGTGTTTATGCACTTGTCGACTCCTAATTGATACTTTTTGTGCTTAATTTGGTTCCTTGCATGG
>JANIPN010000009.1:10246371-10273968 GCA_027478595.1 Erythroxylum anguifugum
TTTCGCTTTTGATTTTGAGCATTTGTTTTTGTTTCTGTTCTTTCGTTTTGTTTTCCGGTTACGACCCGAATAATGAATGTGGTGTATGAAAATGGATTTAAGATGAATAAGATAAAAAAAAATTTATACCGGTTTCGGATTAGTCTAAGGTTTTCCAAGGGAATCTGTATGAGTGGTTGGGTTCCGGATTCGGGATCCAACATATGTGGTATCAGAGCCCAGTACTATGGTCTTAACTGGGCATATAAGATTGATGAAAGTGTGTAAGGATAAAAATTGAATTTGTGAGAATGTCAGAACCCAGTATTATGATCATACTTGGGCAATATGATTAAGAATGAATGTAGTGATTGTCTGTTGGACATCCGGAGACTGGTTCCAACACCAAACCTTTATTGTCATCAACTACTAACATAAGCAAATGTCTTCTTTTACATTTGTGGCCAACAATATATTTTTTATCACACTAAAAGCATAACCTTTGGCTCTTCTCTTATCGATGTCTCCTTTGCTAATGACTTGGCTCCGCTCACTCTCCCCCCTACTTGAGATTACACTATTGACTGAAGTTCATTAAACAACCTTTGACCAGATTGTTATGGTAATGTAGGAATATGTAGAACCTACAATTGATTTTTGCCACCCATCTTGTATCTTGCAAAACAGTGTCGGAAAGCCAACTCTTGTTTCTTAGCTACTCATATGCCTATTGTTACGTTCTTAGGTTAAAAAGCTTCATTGGATATTCAATTTCCAGTTTAAACCCTTCCAAGGATAAGCTCACCAAATAGGACTCTGGCATGTAAAAAATCAAACTTTGCGTAATACCCTTTTACATTTCTTATCTATTTCAATTCTTAAAATTCCCCTGAAGATAGTTTCTTCAAATCTCTGCTCTAACGCTATCAATACAACTCGGTTTGACGCCATGAAAAAGCCTCTTCAGTTAGAACTTTAATCTCTTCTGGAGTCTTATCAAGCACAAAAAAATGCTCACACTTGAAAATTAAGACCCAAAATCCTCCTCCGTCAAAAGATGGAACTCCAACTGTACCAAATCTCGTTGGCATTGTATGCCTCGTGTTAGACAAACATGCACTGATTGCCATCTTTTGCACCCTTTTGTCGTCTGCGTAGTAGAATCATCTCCTTCAATTCACTCAACATCTTTACTCCTACTGTTTTATCTTATTCCACGCTTAACATACTTTGCTCTATTATAAGCATATCTTTTGTTCCATGTACATTCCAGTCTTCATAATTTATATGTGAGGTCAGTAGTTGAAAATGAAGCTCCAACTGATAAGTATGTACAAGTTTAAATGTCCTTTTCTTACAGTAATCATCGCCAATTTCTACATCAAAGCTCCCCTCAAATCTTTCTAGATAACAATTCTTTAAGTTCCAATAATGGGGACCTCTGTAATTTAAAGCTATTTAATAAACATTTCTCAAGTTCTAATCTGAGGACCCCTGTAAAGCGCTCTCTGAATAACGAAGTTGTCAGGAGGTTGAAACTGTTCTAGCCAAGTCACATCTGTTACTCCTTCCAACTCAAGCTCGCCTTCATTTGCAAAATTAACAAAATCAATCAGTCCATCTACAGATGGTGATATTAACAGGACTTATAATCATAAGATGGTTAATATTATTACCAGATAGGGTGAGATCCCTTCTTAGGGACCTCTTAAAATATTGGCAATGTCGCCCGTGCTCAGAAGAGTAGGGTGGAGATAGGATGTCGAATATAGCACATGGTGTTATAGCCCTGAAACAATGGATGTTGCCTCCACTGTTTGGATAAAGAACAGTTGTCCCACTTGGAGATGTAATCTCATCATCTCTAACAAGCTTAGCAGGTCTTACTGCAAACCACACCAAACAAACAGCAAACAAACAAAGGTAAATATGTCTTAAAACATAATCTAAACATACAAAAAAGTAACACCACACCCACAAGCAAGAATAACCAAGTACCCACAACTAAGCTTCAGAAGCATTCTTTCTCCTTTCCAACCATTTTAGATGAAGCAATCTAATTCATTATCATTTTCTTGCTTAGTTGGAGTGCAAACTACACGCACAAGATACTGACACCATACTGATAAAAGCAAAAGTAGCTGGAGGCTTAAAAGCAAAGAAATTTTGGAAAGGACTAATCATACAGGAGGATGATTAAATACTCCAGTCTGCGCCCCTCCACCATACCTCCTATAAAGCTTATAGAAGCATGGCATGTTGCCATAAATTATACATGACAGTTCTAGCATAAGAATAGTTAAGTCTGTTGCTTACAGAAAAGAAACTGACACTGTCACCCAGTAAAGTTCAAATTTGAAACACCCACCACTGCTAAATGTGTGCTACAATTGTGAATTTTCAGAATATATAATCCTTTCCAAGCAACGATCTATCAGGAAGAGGGGGGAAAATGACATCTAGAGGCATCCAAATCCTAAAATAAAATTTCCAAGGAAAACGGTATAAAACAGTAACCCAATCATCCCCTGAAGACTTCACTTTAAAAAGATAATTGCAAGTTTGATGCATAAGATGCAATCAGCAAAGCGTGCTACTGTTATTTCCTCACAAGGCTATTCTAAACAAGTTGAATCACCACCTTCACTCAAAAAATAACTAGATTGTATTTTCATCTCTTTACTAAGACCAAATAATCCTTGATGGAGTGAGATTAGCTTTCTTAAGTGTCAACATGTAGCCTTAATGTAACAGTGCAATCTCTTAGTTATTTTTTTTAACAGCCTGTAGAATTCTTTAACACTCCCGTTTCAGTTTATTTGCTCTAATTATCAGTTGTCCTTGTTTTAGAAGTTGGATAGAATAAAACTATTCAGAGCGAAGAGAGATTAAACAACAGAGCAATTGTTATCCTTATAACAATTAAGTATGAATGTCTATATATTTTCATTTAAGTGCAGTTTATGAAAGTATTTTTATATTTCTCAATTTCAATTTGCAATGTGATGCTTTGTTTTAAGAGAGATTCTTATACTTGCGAGTGATTCCTAAAATCTTCGAAATGATTTTTAGCAACATATTAGTAGCCAATAGTTTTGTTTGTTCAAATCCCTGAGCATAATTCCTAATTCTAGGGACAAAGTATAGTAGTGATTTCCAAAATTTATTCTACTCTGCTAAACTCCTTATTCCTAATTCTAACACCCTAACTTTAGGGTTTGTGTATTTCAACCGCGTAGTATTAAGATCTTTTACAACCATCTTGATGTAAAAGAGCTTAGAGTTTATAAAATAAAATAAAAAGAGAAAATTAATCAACCACAAGCTTTAATTTGGTGGGTTGAAGAGTGAGAGTTGAGGTGACAGCAAAGACAACAAATGGTGAAATTTAGTTAGTTTCCTTATTAGATAAAAGGTGGTAACAGGTTAGATATGATATCCTAATTGTTTAGGGCTTAAATTGTTTTAAAAATATACAATTCTATTAGAATATGATTCAATTTGGTTTTGACGTTTTGTATATTTTAGTTAGAACTCCTTTACTACTAAAATAAGGGTTCTAATAACTTTTCATTAATCATAAGATTCTGAATTTTTTCTATAAATTTGAATTTATAATTAGAAGGTTTGATACTTTCTTTTAACAGTGATTCTTAAGTCCTGTGATTGGTTCCTAATTCCTTACTCTCCATTATTTGTTTAATCTCACTAAAATTCCAGCAGTTTTAACTTAAATTTGTAGCAAACAAAATCCTAAATTATAGCCATATCAAACCCAAAATTTAAGCTATTCCAAACTTGATATTCAACCATCTTAGCTAAAATTCCAAACCTAAAACTCAAATTCCAGAAACTAGAACTTATAAATTTTGTGATTCTTAGCCACTGGTTTGACGTATGTGCTGGGGCATCAGAGCTTTGATTCACAATGGTAACGCGTAGTAGAGCGGCATATAAAAGAATACTCAACAACCAAGAGTGAGATAAAATCCTTCTAAAAATTATGAAAAAAAAGGACCTTTCTGATCCTCGATTACAAGGTACTCCAAGATCTAATACAAAAACAACACCAGACAACAAACCACACTTGATGTTAAGGGTGGAGAAAGTGAAATCCAAGGTGAAGAGGCTAAAACTAGTCAACAAGTGAGTTAGGGAATCAACGCCTATTGAGAGATCCTAAACAAAGAAACCAACCAGCAACACTTGGACAACACCTGCTTAGCTTTAGAGGCCATGATAGAGCTGAAACACATAAACATACTTGATGGTATTACCCAGAATGTTCTTGCCGAAGCCCTTGATTTTGCAAGAAAGATTGATCCCCATCTATTCTTGGACTGGCTAGCATCAATCAAAGACTTCTTTAACTAGTACAACATGTCAGAAGATCGAAAAGTCCAACTTGCAAAGAAAAAGCTAGTTGGACATGCTAAAATTTGTTGGAGATCAATAGAAGATAGACTTCAAAAAATAGGTCAGCCACCAATTATTGATTGAGAAGAGATGAGGCCGAAGTTATCAGAAAAATACTTACTATTTCATTATCTGGAAGATCTGCAAGATCGATTTACAATACTTGGACAATATATTATGTCCATAACGAAGTACACAAAAATATTTGATAAACTTTCTATCTAGTGTAAAAGAATGTAATCTGAATGACAACTCATATCTCACTACAAAAACGACTAAGGCAAAGGATTTGCAGCCTCGAAAATGCATATCACTTGACTTTAAGAGCAGAACAATATCTAGGACAACAAGTAACTAAAAAGTTTCAAAATCAAGCTAAGAAGTTTGACATGAAAAGAACTACAACTATGCAAAATTTTAGGCCAATATGTAATGCATCAAAATTTGCACTACATAACTACTAAACTTATCAAGGAACTAAACCTAAAGGCAAAGTTATAGTTAAGACTAGGACAAAAGAAGGCAAAAATGACAAGAAAGTGTTTCCGATATAATGGGAGGGACATATACTAATAAAGGTTTAGATATGATGGAAGAAGAAGAGGAAGAATCTAATAAATGTGTGCGAACAAGATGTTGCGAAGGACTCGAAAGGAGGCTCTAATGATGAACAAGTTGGTCCTACAAATCTTAATATAATGAGATGTATAATTACAACCCCTAAGGTGGAAGAATAGGATAAATATCTCTGTATTACTATTTTCTTTACTCAAGTTAGAAGTGGAGTTAAAGAATGTAAGCTTGTTATTGATGGAGCAATAGTATGAATGTGGTATCGAGGAACATGGTCAAGCAATTGAATTTACCTTCAAAGAACATCCATATCCTTACAAAGTTGTTTGGGTTGATGATAGCATTATACCGCTTACTCCAAGGTGCTTGGTATTTTTCAAATTAAGAATAAATGAAGATTCTATTTGGTGTAATGTTATTTATATAGAAGTATCACATATTTTACTTGGTAGAATGTGACTTTATGATCGTTATGTGCAGCATTTTGAAAAAGCTAACACATCATTTATGTTTAATGAAAAGAAGATAATTTTCAAGCTTGCGAAGGTGGACAAAGTAGAAAACCAAAGAGAGAGTAATAAGGAAGCCATAAATGTCAAGAAAAAGCATCTTAATATCCTTAAGGAGAGGGCAAAAGGGTAAAAACATTTACCTCAAATTTTAAATTAAACCTTATCATTTTAAGTCATTCAAAAAGAATCCTAAGGTTTTCTATACGTACAAAAACAACCCTGACTAACCATTTTCATTAACTCTGCATTTAAAAAAAACCGCAGCTGTTATGTTTATTAATTTTTTGTGAGCCCAAGCCATATATTTATCCTACATGGCAAAGGAACAAAAAAAAATTTAATTTGTGAAGTTCAATACTGATTGGCCTTTGAAAGTAAGCAACTTGCTTGCTTCTTCCGCATCATATTTTCTTTGTGAGATATTTTTTTTCCCTATTTCTATGCTTCCACCAATTTTTTAGAAGCTAGCTTCACATTTTTGTGTTTTTCTGTAAATTGTTCAACTTTTTTTTTTCTCTTAACGAAGTTTGAAGTTGTAATGGCAAAGTAGGGCGTTCCTTTTCCATGCAACAAAAGTGTCAGCACTGTTGGAACACACCTGTCATGGTGAGTGAGATCTCTGAATTCTTCATTAAATGACAACGTGCTTAGGCAGATTGTTTACAAAGCTGAACTTTAAGATCTAGATGGAAAGTTCTTGCCTTGGAATCAGGACAATGATATGCCCTGCAACTGGGTTGGTGTCAAATGCAGCCCCAGGAGCAACTGAGTTTCCAACCTCACTCTTGACGAATTTTTTCTCTCGGGTTGGATAGACCATGGACTCTTAGAGCTCCAATTCATCCAAAGGCTTTCATTTTTCATAAACAACTTTACTGGTTCCATTAATCCCTCTCTCACTCACCATCTAATTCTAAGAACTATGGATTTGAGTTCTTGATGATTTTTTCAAGCAATGCGGGTCTCCTAGAACCATTTCTTTGGCTCCAACCAATTTTCAAGGAAGATTCCTGCTTCTTTGAGCTTTTGAGCTACTCTTTATAAATTTCAGTTCCAATCAATATTCTAAATATCTGCTGCTTGGCATTTGGGGGCTGAATGGGATCAAGTTGCTTGATTTATCTAATAGAATGTTCGAGGGTCAGGTTGCAACAGGTATTGAAATTTTGAACAACTTGTGTGATATTAATTTCAGCAAGAATCATTTTAGCAGGCAAGTTCCTGATGGGATTGGGAGTTGTATGTTGCTGAGAACTGTTGATTTTAGCATGAACTCATTTTTTGGGTACGTCCTAAACATAATGCATAGGCTTGGCTTGTCAAATCTTCTCAATCTGAGCAACAACTTGTTAACTAGCCAAGTCCCAAACTGGATTGGAGACATGAAAAGTGTTGAAATTTTGGGTTTATACCAAACGTTTGATGACTTCTTTTTTTAATTTCTTTGGTCCATCACCAAATAGGATAAATGTGACATGGACCTATAAAAAGTTAACGAAATACGCAAACTGAGTTTTTCTTAAGAGGTTTAATGGAAATGGTTAGTCGAGGTTGTTTTTGTACGTTTAAAAAATCTTAGAATTCTTTTTAAACAAGTTAAAACAATAAGATTTAATTTGCCTTAAGGATACAGTTTGAAGCTTTCAACAAGGAGAAGGGAATTGTGTTTGAAATGGTAGGGAGAGAGAAAATACAGAAACAACCATCAAAACGCCCCTTGCATTACCAAAAGAAGTGGCTAATCTTTCAGACCTAACACCATATTCAACATGCTATTGACTTGATACTTGAATCTAATCTACCAAAGCTTCCAACTTATTGCTTAAATCCTATTGAGAATGAAGAGTTGAAAATACATGTATATGAGAGGCTGAAAAAGGGATTTATTCAATAAAGTCTTAATATGTGTGCAATTCCAGTATTATTGACTCCTAAAAAAGATCGAGTTGGCGCATATACATTGAAGTCGAGCAAAAAACAAGGTTAAAATAAGATTTAGGTTTCCAGTCCCTTGCCTTGATGACTTGTTAGACATGTTGACTAGAGCTACTATCTTTACAAAGATATACTTATGACGTGGCTATCATCCAATCAAAATTAGACCTGGGGATGAATGGAAAACAACTTTCAAGACTAAAGAAGGCCTTTATGAATGGTCGGTGATGCCATATGGACTTATAAATACAACTAGCACTTTTATGAAAGTGATGAACCAAGATTTTTGGTGGTATATTGTTACGGATGCGTTCGTGGGACAAAAATATGAACGACGCAGAAAGTTTGCTACCTAAGAATCTGATGCCGTGTGGGAAATAAAGAATCCTAGGTGGTCTAAAGTTGTTATTTCCAGTTATGTTATATTACTTCCTTATTGCGTTAACAGTAGGAGTCATTAGGAATTCTAGTAGCAGTAGGAGTTGTTTAGCAATAGGAGTTCTAGTTCTAGTATTCTTCCTTGATTGTAAGCGGATTTCCCTATAACAGTGAGTTATTCAGCAATAAAGGAAAACAAGCAGATTTTATTTGATATTACGAGATCTGAAACTCTCTATTAACGAGTTTTAAGGTTGCAACTCCCTTTGACGAGTTGTGTGGATTACACACGATAGGTACATCCAGGAGGAAGAACAAGGGTAAAAACCCTTTGTTGAGAGAAGAATCTCCGGTTAATCGTCCGGTGACTCGATCCCAGACTTGGGACCGTAACATATATTTTGATGATATATTCATATATAGCAAGATTATAGAAGACCACCTAGTACATCTTCAACAAGTCTTGACAGTTTTGAGGCAATAGAAACTTTATATCAACTTTAAAAAGTGTTCTCTCATACAACCAAGTGTGATATTTTTGGGTTTTAGTGTATCCTACCAAGCAGTGGAGATGGATTCTGAGAAGATTAAGGCTATCCCTGATTAGCTTATGCCAAAAGATGCGCATGAGACACATAGCTTTCATACCCCTAGCAACATGGTACATATGATTTATTCATAATTTCAGCACCATAGTGGCACCCATTACTGATTGTATGAAGAAATGACTACTTACTTGGTCAAAGGCAGTACTAAAGCCTTTGAAGAAATGAAGAAAAAGATGAACAAATCTCCTATTTTGCGACATCCAGATTTTTCAAAGGTATTTGACGTTGCTTGTGATGCATCTCATGTGCGAATTGGAAGCATACTAAGCCAAGAAGGACACCCAATTGCTTACTTCAGTAAGAAGTTAAGGGAAACAATGATATTCGATCTATAACAAGGAATTTTATGCAATAATACATTCGCATTACAATTGGTGTCATTATCTCTCATACAAAGAATTTATTCTCTATTCAAATCATAATCTCTTAAATACTTCAAATCCCAAGAACTTGACCAAAAGATGCACCTTCTGGAGTGAATATATGAAACAATTTAACTTTATTATTAAACAATGGATAGGAGATAAGAATAAGGTAGTAGATTCATTGAATAGAAAGAGCCATCTGCTTAACATGACGGAAGTAAAGTTGTGGGGTTTGAAAAATTAAAAAAAGAATACGTTTCAAATCGAGATTTTGGAATAATTTATTCAAAAATTGCAGCTAAAGAAAGGGGCAACCACTTCCCTTTCAATCACCACGACGACTACTTTTTTAGAGAAAATTGGCTTTACATACCCAATACTTCCCCTCCATGTCACTTTGGAAGAGATAAACCATAGGGATGATTGAAGAGTACTTTCATTGACCCTCCTTGAAGTAGGAAGTGCCTAAGGTTATACGACAGTGCTTAACATGTCAATTAGTTAAAAGAAAGAAGCATAAATTTGGACTATAAACACCGCTATCCGTGCTGTATAAACCATGGGAGGGCAAATGTATGAATTTTGTCTTGGGAATTCCTAAACCTATAGAAGGCTATAATTCTTTGTTTGTTGCAGTGGATATATTTTTAAAGATGAGTCACTTCATTCCATGTTTCAAGACTTATGACAGCATCCGCATTGCTAAGCTCTTCTAGAAAAGGTTGTATGTCTCCATGGATTACCTTTAACCATTGTCTCTAACCGTGAAGTAAGGTTTATGAGTTATTTTGGATAATTCTACAAAAAATATTGAACACTAAGCTTTAATTTTTTTCAAAAAATATTGAACACTAAGCTTTAATTTGCAGGTTCTTTTCATCCCTAAACCGACGGACAAACAAAGGTGGTGAAAAGAAGCTTGATAAACTTCCTAAGATGCTTGGTCGGGGACAATGTTAATAATTGCAAACTAGTTCTTCCAATGGCAGAATTAGAATACAATAGTTCTATCAATAGGTTAAATAGTAAGAGCGCTAAGATAGTTTTGAAAATTCAACCAAGGAATCCTATTGATTTGGTTCTTTTACCACAAGCAACACGAGTTAGTGTTGAATCTAAAAGTTTTGCGCAACATGAGAGATATCTTTGATGAGGTATGAAGAAAGATAACAGCCAACTTAACTTATAAAAAACATGTGGATCAACATCGTCCATTGGTGGAATTTAAAGGAGATATGGTGATGGTAAGAATTCATTCAATGTGTTTTCCAAAAAAAAAAAAAAAAAGAAACTTCATTCACAGAGTTCTGTACCTTATAAGATCCTCAAGAAGATAAGTACTAATGTTTATAAACATGGGAATTAGTCCTCTTTAATGTTACACAGACTTAACTATTTATCATAAATATGATGATACACAATCTCTTATTGCATATGTGAGACTTTTAGTCGTTCCTCGTCTTAAAGAGGAGATAAAAGATGTTTTTGATGAATAAAGTATAGTGACAAGAAGTTGGTAGACGTGAGAATCTTTTCTAAATAAGTATAGATATTGTATTAGATAAATATCAAACATAGGAGACAGATATCAGATATAGGATATGTATTAGGATCCCTAAAAATAAGGGATCCTTAGATAGGGTAGATTCCTAGTTCAGTGGGATTAGGAGATTTGTTTCCTAATCTATATTGTACTCTTTATGTATATGTATCCTATTAAGTGTCAATAAAGAGGGTACCTTGAAACCCTAAATTTCTAATAGTAGATATACTTCTTGTCAAGTGAAAGGGAAGATTAATTACTTGTAGCACTTGGATTTTATAGAGATGTCAAAACCCACCCAACCCAGCCCAATTTTGGCCCGGGTTAACCTGGTCATGGGCCGACCGGGCTGAGGTCAGGTCAACCATGGTCGAGTCGACTTGGCCACAGGCCAAGGTCGAGCTGGCCTAGCCCAGCCCATGACCAGACTGTTACTTCAAAACGATGTCGTTTATGAAGTTTTTCTTTAAAAAATATATGATGGGCCCGCCCCGCCGTGGTCAGGTCAAGCCACGAGCCAGGCCGGGCCCGACCCATTGACATCTCTAGGATTTTAGAGTCTAAGTTTCAGAAGTTGAATCTAAACTTATATGATCAATATTTGCCAAATTTTACATCGACGACGACTTCAAACAAGTCAGGGAGAATTGTTACAAAAGAACTTAAAGAGTTTATAAAAGAAATAAACAAGGACAAATTAATCAACTACAACCTTTAATTTGGTGAGATGAAGAGTAGGAGTTGATGTGACAAAAAAGCCAATAAGGGTTGAGATTTAGTTATGCTAGGTTTTCTTATCATATATAAAGTAATAATAAGTTAGATATTATCCTAGTTGAATATAAGCTATCCTAGTTGTTTAGGACTTAAAAGTTATCTAAGAATATGGAATTCTTATTACAACAAGATTCAGTTTTTTTGGGATATTTTAGTTAGGAACGCCTCTTTACAACTAGAACAAGGGTTCTAATCACTTCTCTATATATATGAGTGTATTTAGTAATTCAATAGTAACAAGATGTTGAATTTTCTTTCTAAAAACTTGTGTTTTCAATTAGAAAGTGTAAAGCTTTCTTCTAAGAGTGATTCTTAGGTCCTAGGAGTGATTTCTAGTTCCCTACTTTCCGTCACTTGTTTACCATAATAACAACAACAACATCCTAATAGAAGTCCCGCTGACACGAGGGGTCTAGAGAGGTCCAGAAGCACACAACCTTAGCCCTAACATATTTACTTCACTAAAATTCCAAGTCTTAAACTTGAATTTTCAGCAACCAAAATCCTAAATTCTAGCCATATAAAACCTAAATTTCCAGACATATCAAATCCTAAAATTTCAGCTATACCAAACTTGAAATTGCAAGACCCTTAGGTGAACTTCCAAAACTAAAACTCAAAATCTAGCAACCAGAATTTATAAATTTTGTGATTCTTAATCACTACTTTGATATATCTTCTACTCTCCTACATTAATCCTACATCAATCTAATTGCTATGTCTCTAGCACCCTAGCATAACCACTCGTTATTAGTATCTTTGAGTCTCTTCAAAGACTACTACTCCTAAAGGCAATGAGTAGAACCATACCTTCGTGGTAAAAGGGTCAACCTCCTCAAATTGGACAAATTATACATTTTAGTCCCTAAAATTTTAAAAACTTTGATTAACCCCCTAATATCACTAAATTGAATAATCTACTTCGTATTTCAACAAATTATTAACTATTTTCCACAAAAAATACATAAAGGGTTAAACATGTAACATATGTAAATCCAATTTAAGGGACTCATCTTCAATTACAACTGAATATTAAATTAATTTATTAAAGTCAATTTCTAAACTACAATTTGTAGTTCAAGGAAAAAATCATGTTATCTTCATGTCACTCGAGCAAAACCTTGGTATTTTTATATATTAACTTAGTTTAACCAATTTTTCAATTTTTTATACACAATAAATTATCTCCTCAAAGATGGTTAAATTCTTCAATCTAAATAATGCCAGGGCCTAATTGAATTTTCAACAACTTTGGTCAGATTGGCTAAGCTTGATCAGAAGTAGCACATTTTTTATTGCTGAAGATTTATATATATAATTTAAAAGAATAGTGTTCCAATGATTCGATACCAATTACTCATCCAAAAAAAAAAAGAAAAGAAAAAAGAAAATTTATAAGAGCTCAAAAATACTTTATCTGGCTTAAGCCAACTAGATAGGGGATTTAGAAACGGAACACAGAAGGAATCACAGTCCCTAAAACAAATAATGTCCTCAATCTTTTGAAAGGAGTAATTGATTACTCAACCTCACATATGAATTTTAAAATTATGAATGGAGAATTTTGCAAAAATAAATGTAAATTGTCTTTTTTGGCTACTTTCATCTCTTCCTTTTGGTAAAATCTAAAAAAATAAAGAAAAAGAAAAGAAAAAAAAGAATACAGGTAGTGACACTCTCATTGGGCTATCAAAAGGAAACATAGAGGAGAGATAATGGTACTCTTAGTAAGTTGATAAAAGGAAAGTTAGAAGAAAGGTAATGGTGATCTCAATAGGCTACCATAAGGAAAGACAAAAACTTTTAACACTCTCAATAAACTATTGGAAGAGAAGATAGAAGAGGGCTAATTGCACTATCTATAAGTTGTTAGAAGAGAAGACAGAAAAAGGCTTAATGATGCTGAAGAAGAAGAAACAAAGGATTTTATGTTTGAGAATTAGAACTTAACTCTAATATCATGTGAATCTGAAATTAAAGAGAATGGAAAAGAAGAGAATATACCCATTGCTTTAAAGTAGCTCAACTGTAAAGCCTATGACCATGGACACAGATCCTAAAAGGTTTTGAGGGGAGCTATTGATTGGGTTTAACCCATTTATTTATTAACGGTAAGGCAGTACAGTATTCAATAATAAGAAAATACAATATTCTCAATTAGTAATTGAACAACTTCATTATTGGAAACAAAACACTCCTAATTACTTCATTATTGGAAACTAAACAGTCCTACATTGGATACATAATATTTTTGTACTAAATATTGAATCTCTATAATCTTCGACGACCTTAATAAAATGTTATTGGAGATATAAGAAACTTTTAATCCTGGGTGTCATCCTCCAAAATATATATATATATATATATATAGAACACTATCTCTCTCCTTAAGTGCTTTGCTTAAGTAATTCTCAAGGGTACCAACAATTGATTTGTAATCCTAGGAAGTCTAGGCCTTGATCTATGTTTCATTTACTATTCACAAGTATGTTTCATTGTCTTTCGTTCTCATTTCTCTATAGAAATCCTTGGTGACAACTGTCACAGGAGTATCATTATTAATATGATGATGTGCTCTTTATGTATTAAAAATATGAGCATCATGAAAAAAGAAATAGTAGTAATGACAAGGTGTTACATAAGTTCTAGAAGTGACACATATTTGCAATATGCTCACACGACAAAAGTTAACTAAAATCCCATAAAACATTTAGTATAAAAATCAAACCTTGCAATGGATTAGTTGGCTCTGGCAATTCAATCCAATCATAAGCCTTCACATGCATTGAACCATAAATAAGTTTGCTCAAAACGGTCATTCCAGGATGATTATGAAGAGGTATGACTGAGGAAGGTGGCATGCAAAAAATTCCAATCTACACAACAATCAAAATATTGATCAAACTAACAAATCTCTAAACAGTTCCTAGTTTTGGAAGAAATTCACGAAACCATGCCTATTTATATTTACCAAAGAGTGTGTTTGAAATTTTCCTTTGCATGACAATTTCCTTTGCCAGTTCTCATGAATTTGGTTACAAAAAATAAAGTTAGTTATAATATCAAAAGTGGGAGATTTTTTAGTGGGACAATTCCAAAGGATTCTTAAAGATGGAATAATATATTCATTAAGTTTTCCTGCAATGTTTTCTCTTCTTATTAGAATAGAATGCAAGGAGAAAATTTTCAAAAGTGTAAAACTAGCTTCACTCGTTGATTACTTTGATGGACTAGTCCAAACTCCAATTTCTTGAACCTTTAAACTATAGAGAATATTAAGTGAATCGCATGAAGATAGTGCTTACAGAGAAGCTTTCACACTCATGTAGATGCAGATATTTGATGGAGGGTGATAAAGTCTGATGTCTCCCATTACGCCCAAACATTGGACCTGACCAATTACGCACCGATTGTGCCTCCTGTTCGAGACCAACATCAGAGGGTTTCATTTTTTCTGAAAGAGAATTTTAAGCAGGGTTAAAAATAAAAATGCAACAATAATAGGAACACATAGGTTTTAGTTCTTTCAAGAGTAAATAAATAAATTAAAATGTTGATTCATGAATGCTCTGCTCAAGCATTGAATAGCCTACCCACACACAAAATACTATTACTTCGGTAAAGAGTAATATTAAAATTTTCCCAATGTATTGCATAATGTCTCTAAACAAGTGCTTCTTTTGGATGATGAAGAGTTGATCTCATAAAGACCATAGTAATCCTCCAAACATTTTGGTGCCTAAGTTAGAAATTTTAGTTTAAATCATTGCAAATTTAAAGTAACGTGCTTACCAAACACACTAAACAATGCACTCAATTTGGAATTAAAAATAACTTTAAGCTACTATTTCTAAGTATACTTTTACAAAAAGACCTCACGGTTTCTATGACTTAGCTCACCACCAAATGACTATATTGATATTAATCCCTTCAAAGATAGTCTCATGGAAATATATATTATGAAAAATATAAGACACGAGCACATTTTAGAATAATACATAATTACAGGTTACTACAAAATAATGCAAAGTCTACCTTTGTAGTACACATGCAATAATCTCTCAACCATTTATCCATTCCCAAAAGTATCCTAAAGGAAATTGGCAAGAGGCTTATTTCTTATGGAACGGCTCAAACCAAGGCAGAAGCAAAGCTAAGATCAATTGGGACAAAATATGTAGACCTAAGCAACATGGGGGATTGGGCATCCATTCTGCAAGGATGAACCATAGGGTAAGTAAGGGGCAGAATTTGTGGTGGTTATGTTACAAAAAGGACGATTTATGGTTTGTGTATCCATTAAGCACAAGAGAATTTGGATCCTATAGTCAAGGCAAAATATGTCAAGTACTCTCAAAGAAAGTCTAGAAACTAGACAATGGATGCAAAGCTAGATGTTCCATAGGATTGGAAATGGAGAAAGCACGTCTTTTTGGTATGATAATTGGCACTGTAAAGGTCCTTTATATAAGGTGGAGGAGGTACAGAGCTTGAAATTGGTGGTGACTCCAACTTCCAAAGTAAGTATGCTTATTCGAGATAATCAGTGGATATGGCCCTTCTACAATAGTAGGAGTGCCAGCTTCATCATATGGAAGAGTTGCCTCGATGTCAGGAAGGAGAGCAGGATGAAATTCAGTGGCTAGCAAATAACTCAAGGAAGTTCAACACAAAAACTTGTAAATCACTGTTACAAGGTACACAAAGTATTACGGCAGGAGTGGGAAGCATTAGTATGGGATAGTGATCTTAACCCAGCTCACTCATTCATCTTATGGATGGGAATCAATGGAGGGTTGCTTACCAGGGATAAGATCAGGTTCTCCATTAGCAATCTGAATTGTGAGTTATGTAATGCGGAATTGGAAAGTATGGAAAACCTCATGATTAGATGTAGATATACCAGACAAGTCTGGGATCGGATGTAAAATATACTCAACGTGGCCCGACCAACAGATTCTTGCAGTGACACTATTGCTTGAATGAGGAAAATTAGAGTGCATAATGCGACTGATCTCAAAGCTATCAGGTTAAGTTGGGCAGCCTTGGTGTACTACATATGGAAAGAGCGCAATTACAGAGTATTTAAACAAGTAAGAAGAAGCAATGAGATGGTTTTTCAGGACATCTTCCTACATTGCAGATTGGCAATGTTAGCTAGAGGAATAGCTGCAAATCCGACAAGTAGCATGAAGAGTAGATAAGGATTGGAGTAACATTAGACTAAGTGGTCTCGCAAGTTCCCTCGATCTCAAGATGTAGACAATTACTAGGAACCATAAATCTCTGTAATCTAGATTCTATGGATTATACTAGTTTTGTCCTCTAGATTGCATATATTTTCTTATAATGAAATCTACTAATTTTCGGAAAAAAAATAGATAATAGTCCTATACGGCATGCAATGCAGTATACCTATAAAAGGAAATTGAGAGCATACATAGATAGGACGCACATACACCTACGTATGTATGTTCCCATATATACTTATACACACAGAGACATATACATAAACACTCAAAGAGCGAATGTGGAGAAAACCACTAGAAAATTTCAAATAACGTGGTTCCAACAACAAGAGAATCATTATGATTCATGCAAATTCTCCATTTCAAAACTTTTTCATTTTTCCTCTCAAGAACATTAAATTGGAAAAATCTTCTCACAAGAAGTTTTTGAACCCATTGGTTTTGCATAATTTCCTATCTAAAACCGCCAAAGGCTATTCATTTCTAAATGGATACAACCAAAATACAGTGATTGTTATGAATAGCCCTAGTATATAACCAAGCCACTATGGAAGGTACAACCTTACACATTCTACATGCAACTCATTCTTACGAATTTCTTTTGGAATAGAATTCAAAAGCCATATCCAACTCAACCTCTAGGAAAGTGGATACACTACTATAGAAGTAGGATTGTAACAAGTGACTAGATATTGATAAAATAACACAGCAATGAGCTTAACTCGTTATATAATTAACAAAGGCCCAAGTTCACATCCACAAAGTTTGTGCATATCCATAGATGGCAAGCAAATTAATTTGAAAACAACTATTTTCCGATTCCAACACCTAGGCTAAGATATTACATTCTTCCTACAACATCATATAAACACTAAGGCTAGACTAGAACCATTATTTAAGAAATCCCTCAAAGCTCACACTCAAGATCTGGAACACAAGCAAAGAAGTTTTTTTAGACAAATGAGCATTTCAAAAGCAAACCATTAATACAAAACTCACTACCATTTTCCTTTTTAAGCTTGCCCCCTACCTATAGAATCTAAAGGAAAATAAAACAATTGTAGATTGTAGCAACAGAACCAAATTCGTAATTTTTCTTCTCTTTTCAAGATTGAAGTAGATAGTGTGATTAATCAGGGTACTCAAAGACAAGTTTGCATAGAACATTAACAAATCTTTTCTTGCTCTTACAAAAGTGAAAGCTAAATAGTAAGCAAACTTTTCCGCAGGGATACCAAGCATTTAGGTAGAAAGCATCAATAAATATCAACCATGATCAGCAAAGAAAAGTGGATTCATATCCGAAACAAGAGCAAACAATAAGGAATATGAGGAGAGCAAAAGAAAATTACCCAGCATATTGCGAACTCTCTCCAAGGCTTCTTCGGAAACGGGCCCATTGGGCGAGAAGGAAGCTTTGCAAGTATTGTAGAGTCTCTGTATATAGTAAGGCATGATAGAAATGCAGAATAAAACACTATAAGGGACTAGAAAGAAACGACCCAAAGGCAAATTTGTCTTTTTTTCTTTTTTAATTTCAAGAAAGAATCAATCTCTTTCGAGTGGAATAACTACAGAAAATGGGACTCTGTAACGCTTGGAACTTTTTCAACCAATCACAGGCTCGATAACAGATCTTCATGGCACTGCTTCAGCAACCTCATATCTGTCCCTCCCTAGTTCAGACAGGTACAACAAATTGAAATAACAAGCGGATAGCTAGTCAGAGAAGAGGGCAAGATAATCTGGTCGGCAGAAGACGGCGTAGATAACATACCTGTGGTTGCGCACAGAGAATTGGCAGCTGTAGAGAGAGAGAGAGACGAGGCCAGTTGGAAGAGAGAAGAAGCGAGTGAGAGGCGTCCAGTGGAAGAGAGAAGCAGCCCGAAGAACAGGAAGTTCCTGGACATGTTCCGGAAACTTATGTTCGGGAAAAAGAAAGAGTTTGTCAAAAATAGAGTTTAAATTAAAAGATAATTTAAATACTAATATTCGTATTAAAATTTAATTTAAATATATTTAATTTAATTTTGTTAACTTGACGTCTTCCTTTGCTTTCCTGATGGTCAAACGTATCATTGTTGACTTTGCTCCTAAAACTCTAGTTCTCTCTCTATATTCCTTCCACAGGCACAGCAATCCTTCCAAAGGTTGCCAATGACAATACCAGATTACCTGTTGTTTTCTACGTTCATGGGTGGTAGGTGGCTTCAAAGTCTTTAGGTCATCTTGCAAGAGAAGTCTCTGCCTTTGTCATTTCTTGTCAACTTGATGGTTGCTTTAATAGTTGATAGAAGTAACATCCGAGACTCTTCAAGCTATGGCAGTATCATCAATTGCTTTCTCGTTGAAGATAGTGTTGGTGGCGACTGTTAGTTTATGCCCTTGTAGCTAATCGGTTGGTTATAGTTTGATGTATGACATTATTATTTAATTAATAAAAAGGTTTTCTTTATCTTTGTGTATTAAGTTAATTATATTTTATGTTTTAATATTAAATGTAAAAATTTTGAAATAATTACTGTGTAATTGAAATTATGATGAGATCATAATTATGATATTTAATTTATATTTATGTATTGTTCTTAAATGTTCATTATAGTTTCATCAAGACGGGATATTGTTTAAACAGTAAAACTAACACACATTATGTTTCTTTTTTATGAAGAAAGTAATTGATCTCATAAATTAAAGTATAGAGATACTTAAATTAATATGTGAGTGCTTATTAGAGAATAAGTCATTGAACTAACCCTGACTATGAGAATCCCAAATGAAATATTACTTATGTGTCTATGGATTTTCTCATTATGATGATTGTATAATTGATTCTGAGACTTAAGATTGCTAAGGTATCTCGTATGGGAATTACTGTATTTTGCTACTTATGAACTGTCAGTCAGTAGTACTTGGATGCAGTATGAACCATATGGAGATAGTTGAGTGATTAGTAGCTTTGCTTTCTGGCCTTATATTAGAACTAAATAATTATTACTAGGGTCCAGTTATTACATGAAACATCATTTCTATTTCTTATTTAGATTTGAATGGATTTGTCTTTATTATTAAGAATAAAAGTTCTTTTTAAAAAGATGATGTTTATTATAGACCTAGATTACATACAAATGGTTTGTATGAGATTTCTTGTTGTTAAGGGAAAAGGCTATTTCGTCTTCATAGGTCTGATGGAGAACCCTAACTTGCATGTCATGGAGGATGATAGGGCGACCAAGAAGGTTAAACACCGAGATCCAGGTGTTGCTTCTCATGGATACAGGGATAGTTTGATGATTGGTGCTATGTTAGAATCGACCATGGAAGATGTTATGGCAGCCAAGAAGATTACGGTGGGGGAGGGTGATGTTCTGATTAACAAAACGGGTCACATTCCTAAAGTTACTCTATCCATGGCACTCAAAAACAAGATTAATAGAAATCTGGAGAATGTTGTAATTGTTCGTCTTCTTAGGAGGGACATTGGTTACAAGTTGCTATGTTCTAAACTTGGTGCAATTTGGAACTTAGTTGAGGCTAAAACTCTTGATGTGGGTAGGGGTTTTTTCTGATCCAGTTCAATAACGAGGCGGATTACAATCATGCTGTTTTAGGAGGTCCCTGGGTTATTATGGGTAGGTACCTACTTGTCCAGTCTTAGACTTCTAGCTTTAGAGTGAAGAACCCCTATATAGGAAATACTATAGTCTGGATTCGTCTTCCATAACTTCCTTTGCAGTATTACCCTGAGGATGTGATAAAAGCCATTTCGGAAGTAGTTGGTCATGTTCTTATAATTGACTTCAATACAAGTGATTTCGAAAGAGCAAGGTTCGCAAGGGTGGCAGTCTTAGTTGATCTTACGAAACCTCTTGTATCGAAGTTTGAGATTGATGGTGAAGTTCAATTAGTTGAATATGAAAATCTTCGTGAAGTTTGTTTCTCATGTGGTGGATATGGTCATTTCGACACTCATTGCTCCTTTAAGGAATTGCTTGATAATGAGAATAATTCTCTAGTGAAGAACTCAAGGTTAGGCAACGATGATTTCGGTCCGTGGATGGTGGTTAAGAAGCGAAAGAGGAAACCGAGTAATTAGGGCAAAAATTATGGGTTAAAGGATCAAGATGAGAATCAAGGATCCAGATATTCAATTTTAGCTTATGCAGATGTCGAGATTATAGGCGGTAATGAGGAATCTATTAAGGGTATCACTAGAAACACTGATCCTGTGCATAATTCTTTAAGAAAAGGGAATTTTATTTTTGCACGTGGGCAAAGGGGTTCATCTAGTAGAGGAAGAGGTTTGGGCCGTAAGCATGGAAGTAATAGGGACCAATCTTACTCCTATAATAAAAAAATGTGGGCCCATCCACCAAAGAGAGAATTACTAAACCCACTTTAGGAGATTTCTTTGAGTTCAAAAATAGGCATGCCATGGAAAAAGACATTGTTAACCTCCCTTCTAATTTGACCAAGAAAAATCACTCTGTTGTGGGAAAGGCTGACTCAACGTTGTCTCAAGCTATGGGATCCAAGGTCGGCATCACCAAGGAAGTTGTCTTTGAGTCTGCAGATCTGGGAGTTGTCCTTGTTGATGATAATTTAGGTGAACAGCTTCTAAGAAGACCACCGGATGCTTCCATGATTATAGACGTTCCCATTTTGGAAGCAGATACTGGAGTTCAAGCTAAAAACAACTTGTCTTCAGACGTGGATATTGAGGAGTTTGTGCCTAGCGAGAATGATGATGTTGATCCTTATTTGCGGGATTAATGAGGTCTCCTCTATGCTTTCTCTTTTTTTAATGAATATTTTCTCTTGGAATTGTCAAGGGGTGGGTAAGCCCCAATTTATGAGAACTCTGAAGTGTTTCATTAAAAAGCATAATCTTAATATTATTATTATTATTGAGCCGAGAATTAGTGGACTCAAAGCTGATAGATGTATTAGTAGAATTGGCCTCCCTTTTTCTCATTGCGTTAAAGCAACGGGTTTTTCTAGGGGGATCTGAATTCTTTGGAATGATTTTTATGATATTGAGCTGGTGATTAGTAATCAACAATTTGTCCTCATCTCTGTCTCTCAGAATAATAAGTTTCTATTTTTTCTGTCTGCTATTTATGGGCATCCTACTCTATCTCGTCGTGCTAATTTATGGGAGCATCTTCTTAATTTCAATACTACTATTTCCTTCCCTTAGGTGGTTCTGATTGGTGATTTCAACGCCATTCTTTATTCTCATGAGAAGAAAGGGGGGTCTCCTAATCGAACCGGGGTATGTAGGCAGTTCACTAATTGGTTTTAAGAAACTAATATGATTGATTTGGGGTATAAAGGTTCTGATTACACTTGGCGAAGAGGTTGTATTTGGGAGAGAATGAATAGAGGTATTTGTAACTCTCACTGGAGGTTGAAGTTTCAAGAAGCTGTTATGACTCATCTCCCTCGTATTCACTCTGATCATTGTCCCTTACTTTTACAGACTTGTAGTTTTTCTCCTGCTTTGGCCAACAAACCTTTTCAGTTTGTTGCGGCTTGGTTAACTCATGTTGATTTTAGTGATTTTGTGAAGAATAGTTGGGAGTCCCAATCTCAGCTGTCTTCTTCTCTCTCCAAGTTGACTGATAAACTGAAGGTCTGGAATTCTGAAGTTTTTGGGAATATTTTTTGAATTAAGAGCAAGCTGTTATATAGGATTGCGAATGTGGAACGTGCTCTGGATACAGGCCCCTCGATTAATCTGATGAATACTTATAATCAGTTCAAAACTGATTTGGATATCATTCTTCACAGGGAGGAGCTCCTTTGGATGCAAAAGTCTCTTAGCGATTGGATTAAATGGGGAGATCGCAACACTACCTTCTTTCACATGAAAACTGTTAAAAGGAGGAAGCGGAATCAGATTGAGTTACTCAAGGATGAGGAGGGGAGCTGGGTGAGTGATCAGGAGGCTCTTCAGAATATTGCTTTGCATTTCTTTGGTAGGTTGTACAGAGATGATGTAGCACTCCAGCCGTCTTATCCTATCAGAGGGAGTTTCCCTGTTTGTGTCCATAATACCTTGGAATTTCTAAATACACCTATTGGTGATGAGGATATTAGAAGAGCTCTTTTCGATATGAAGCCTTGGAAAGCACCAGGTATAGATGGGTATCAAGTGGGTTTTTATCAATCCCAATGGCATATTGTAGGCAGGGATGTGTGCAATGACGTCAAAAATATTTTTAAAGGAGGAGATATTGACTTTAATAGTAATAAGACTTTGTTATGTCTTATTCCCAAAGTGGAGGTTCCCAAGCAAATTGATAAGTTCAGGGCAATTGCTCTCTGCACAATGATGTATTAATTAATCACTAAGACCATTGCTAATAAAATCAAGATGATCATGCCTCAAGTGGTCAGGCTTGCTCCAACTAGCTTTGTTCCAGGAAGACATATTACTGATAATATTGTGGTTGCTCAAGAAGTTATTCACTCTATGAGAAACATGCGCACGAAAAGGGGTTGTATGGCTATAAAAGTGGATCTTGAAAAGGCTTATGATAGAATTCGATGGGAATTTCTGTTTGATACCCTTCATGAGGTAGGATTACCCCAGGCCCTCATTAATACTATCATGGAGTGTGTTTCTGGTAGCTCTATGCAACTTTTATGGAATGATAGTATCACAAATCACATTCTGCCGACTCGACATTTGCGCCAAGGGTGTCCCCTGTCTCCTTACCTCTTTATGTTATGCCTGAAAAGATTATCCCATAGCATTTGTAAATCTGTTGATGAAGGGAATTGGAAATGTATTAAGCTTAGCAGAGATGGTCCTTTACTTACTCATCTTTTCTTTGCTGATGACCTTATCCTTTTCGCTGAAGCTGATAATTCTCAAGTTGATATTATTAAAAGGGTCCTTCAAGACTTCTGTGCTTGCTCAGGTCAATGAGTCAACTCTCAGAAAACTCGGGTTTTTTTTCAAAAAATGTTCCTGCGTCAACGAGAAAAACCTTAAGTGATAATTTGGAGTTTCATGAAACTAATGACTTGGGGAAATATCTAGGAGTCCCTCTCCTCCATTCTTGGGTCACTAAGAAGAGCTGTGGGTATATCCTTGATAAAATGAAGGCAAAAATTTTGAGTTGGAATTATAGTCGTCTTTCCCTTGCAGGTCATGTTACTTAGGCGAATTCTTCTTTGTTTTCAATGTCGTCCTTTGCCATGCAAAATTCTAAGATCCCTGTAACTATTTGTGATGAGATGGACAAAATCAGCAAGAGTTCCATATGGACAAAGGAAGATGATAGAAGGAGCCTTTCTCTAGTTGCTTGGGATAAAGTGCAAAATTCTAAAGGAGCTAGAGGTTTGGGTTTAAGGAATCTTCGTTCGGTTAATATAGCATATGCTATGAAAGTTGGGTGGCATATCTTGACGGATTCTAATAGTCTGTAGACTAAAGTGCTTCACTCCAAATACAATTTCAACAATGATATCCCAAATAATATTATTGCTCCTGCTTCTTGTACTCCTCTATGGCATTTGGTGACTGTGAATTGGGATGCTGTGATTTCTAATGTCTTCTAGGCCTTAGGTGATGGGAATGCAGTTAAATTTTGGAAGCACGGATGGTTGTCGGGTGTCTTAGAGCCTTTGCTGCAAGTAGTTAGTGGGCCTATTCCGAATAATTTGATTAATAAAACTGTCTCTTTTTTTTGTTTCTAATGATGGTGATTGGAGATGGGACTGTTTTTCTCAGTTGCTCCCAGCTTCAATTTGCTCTTATATTGCTACTACCCTTATGCCCTCTGATGCTTATGGTAAGGATTCTCTTTTTTGGGGTGTGTCTTCTTCAGAAGTTTTTACTTTGAGGCCTGCGTATTATTTTCTTTCTAGGAATTTCATCTCTTCTCATAATTTCCCTTGAAATCTGATTTGGAAGTGACATGGCCTTGGCTAGCCCTCAACAATGGAGTCTTAACTAATGGTGAAAGAAAACAAAGACACTTAAGTGACACTGGGGTTTGTGATCTTTCCAACGAGGAGCCTGAATCCCTATTACACATTCTCCATGATTGTCATATTACTGTTTAGTTTTAGAATCTTTTTACTAATTTTAATAATTTAAGCTCTTTCTGGAGTGTTAATCTAGAAGATTGGTTATTATTGAATCTGAAAAGCTCTCATCTCTCTTATGAGGATCTTAATTGGCATACTATTTTTGGCTTAGGTTGCTGGAATCTTTAGAAATGAAGGAATGACAGAGTGTTTAATTATGGTGTTTCTCCCATTTTTAATATCTTGCAGAGCACAATTTTTGAAGCTAAATTGATTCAAGATACCTTCAGCAAGCTGCCCTCGGAGAATAATAGTCCTTCGGTTTTAAGGTTAATTTTTTGGAAATGTCCGCATTCCCCTTTTATAAAGCTCAACATTGATGCTTCTTTGATTGCTTCCACGGGGATTGCTGCAGGTGGAGGTTTGATTCGTGATCATAATGGTCGCTAGAAACGTGGATTTGTTTTTAAGATGGGTCGTTGTTCTATTCTTCGTGCTGAGTTGTGGGCTCTTTATTATGGTATTCAATTCACTCATAATCTATCTTATTTAGATGTTCTTGTAGAAAGTGATAATGAGATTGCTGTCAAGATGTTGACCGGTGGTGCCCAAGCAAGTTCAGATTGTTTGTCTCTTGTTGACAAAATTCAAGACTTACTGAAGCATTTCAACAATGTGGAAATCACTCACATTTACGGAGAAGGGAACTTTGCTGCTGACTCCCTTTCCCTCCTTGCTTATGATTTTGCTCCTGGTTTTCATGTTTTGGAGCAAGTTCCCACTAGTGTTGGTGGATGGATTGATCATGATTTAATTGGGGTCTCTTATGTTAGGTAGCCTTTTGATTTTGTGAGCTTTGCTCACCTCTTTTCTTACAAAAAAAAAAAAGGTTTGTATGAGATAGATCTTGAAAGGCCAGTTCTTAATATAAATAGCAAGAAAAGAAAGTTAAGTGACCAAAATTCATCTTATTTATGGAATTGAAGGTTAGGTTATATTAATAAAACTCGAATCACAAAGTTACATAAAGAAGGATATTTGGATCATTTTAATTATAAATCATATGAAACTTGTAAATCTTGTTTGTTAGGAAAGATGACCAAACTACCCTTTAATGGAAAGGGAGAATGTGATAGTGAATTACTAGAGCTAATACATTCAGATGTATGTGGGCCTATTTCCACAAGTACTTGAGGTGGATTCTCATATTTCATTACGTTCACAGATTATCATTCTAGATATGGCTATGTGTACTTGATGAAATAAAAGTCTGAATCATTTGAAAAGTTCAAAGAATTTAGACTTAAGGTTGAAAAACAAACTGATAAAATTATTAAGGCACTTAGATCAGATCGAGGTGGTGAATACTTAGACCATGAGTTTCTTAGTTACTTAAAAGAGAATAGGATTCTCTCACAATGGACTCCTCCTAAAACTCCACGACATAATGAAGTATCTGAAAGGAGAAATCATACTCTATTAGATATAGTACATTCCATGACGAGTCATAGAATCTTTCCTATTTCCTTTTAGGGATATGCCATTGAAATTGTTACTTACCTTCTAAATAGAGTTTCGTTCAAATCGATTAACAAGACACCATATGAGATATAGATTGGCAGAAGACCAATATTGTCACATTTAAAGATTTGGAGATGTGATGCTTATGTGAAGCATGTGATATTTGATAAGCTTCAAGCTAAATCAGATAAATGCAAATTTATAGGGTACCTAAAAGAGAGTATCAAATACTAATTTTACCATCCTTTTAGGTAAAAGATGTTTGTCTCAAGACATGCCACATTCATAGAAAGAGAATTTATTCTCAAAAAAAGTAGCGGGAGTGAGGTAGAACTTAGAGAAGTTCAAGAGCCACAAATTCGCATCGAGATGGAACTAGAATCTCAAGTTGATACATATGATTTACAATTGAGGGTTCAAGAGATGCATAGTCTGTGACACACTAGTAAGATACGTCATCCCCCCACTAGATTAGATCTACATATTGAGCATGAGAAGGATAATGTATCGCTCATACATGAGGAGCTTACTACTTTTAAAGAAGCAATGTCTGACATTGATTCTTTAGAATGGCATGAAGTCATGAGATCTAAAATGGAATCCATGTACACTAACCAAGTATGAACTTTAGTGGATGCGGCTGATGGTATTATACCTATTGGATGCAAGTGGGTTTAAGAGAAAAACTGACCTAGATGGTAATGTGCTTACATACAAAGCAAGGTTAGTGGCTAAAGGTTACAAACAAAAACAAATAGTTGATTTTGGCGAAACCTTTTCACTAGTAGCTATACTAAAATGCATAAGGATCTTATTGACTATAGTTGCATATCATGATTATGAAATTTGGCAGATGGTTGTCAAAACAACATTTATTCATGGGAATTTGCAGGAGGATGTGTGTTGTGCCAAAATAAGTTTAAAAAACCTAGGTTATCCCACTCGCAAGTATATGAGTTCATTGTAATCGAATATCCAAGTCCGTCTTTTAAGGAGATGAAATTGGCCCACTCAAATTAAAGATTTAAAGAAATTAAAACAAAATAAACATAAAAGTAAACTAATTTAATTGGAAGCAAAGAACAGTTGATTAATAAATGTAGCGAGCTCTTGAGAAATTAATTTCACTAATTTAATCTCCTATCCTTGACTAAGGCAAATTAATTGAATAATTGTCTTGCTAAAATTAGCAATTAGGTTCTAAAATCAAATCAAATATTAAACTATATCTAACTTTCGTATTTGTCAAGTTTATTATTGAAATCAATTATTTAAACCCAACTGATAATTACCCATTTAAGTTAATATATTTCTAATTCATAACTTAAGACCAATGTTACGAATACCGTACCGGACTTGGTACCAGATTGAGCTCTGGAACAGAACTGTACCGATACCAGTCAGTACCGGGTACCGTTTCGGGATATTTTTTAAATTTATAAAATAGTCCCTAAACTTTTTAAATTTTGAAAAATAGTCCAAACTCAATTTCAAACTCAATTTCAATTTCACAATCACCAATTCACCATTCCAAACTTTATTTTCAATCAGACCAACAATGACCAATCACCAATCAATTTTAATTTCACACATTCGGTTCACTTCCACAAGGCAAAATGACAAATTTCAATTTCAATTTTCCCCAATTCCACCATCATCCGAAACCAACCTCTACAATTCAATTCAATTCCACAATTTTTT
>JANIPN010000009.1:10441822-10455770 GCA_027478595.1 Erythroxylum anguifugum
ATAAAACCAAACTCTTTTGTTTTATTAATAATAAATATTTTCATTACAAAACTATAACTGAAGAAGATAAAGTTACATGTAAATACACTTGCTTTCCAGGGCATTATATTTACATAACTTCAACATACGCATCTGCTCGACGTAAGCCACGACCATGGCTCTGCAGGCCACGATCATGGCCTATGGCATGCCTTTCAATCACGATCGTGGCCCAACCATGCAATTCACCCCAATTTGCTCCAAAAATCCTCCGTTCTTCGATCTTTAGCCTAAAACTTCTCCGGTTACTCAACTGAGTTATGTTGTTATTAAGCTGCTTGGTTGGAATGTCATTATAGCATTTTTACATGAAGGATTACATTTGTGATGCGTGTCGATCCAGTTACTCAGCTACATCACATTCTCAACTAGCTACTAGCTCTATTCATAACTCAAAGGCCAGTGGAATAGTTATTTCAGTTAAAATTATACAACCTCTTTTTTTAAAACACAAAATTTTGCCTACCTTATCGCTTTAGCTATTCATTCTCATGAAAATGTACTAATAATGTCACTTATTTAATTAGCCTAAACTTATAAATGACTATGGAAAATCCTAGGGTGAATCGACTTATAAATGATGTGATGTTCATTTCTTAATGTAAATTATCTTCTTCAATTTATGTTACCTTTTTCTATTACAAGGTTTAGTAGATGTATTGAAGAATCTCCTTCCAAAAGCTAAGCATAGAAAATGTGTCCGACATGTCTATGCAAACTGGTTAAGTGATCATAAAGGATATGCATACAGGAGTTTTTTTGACAAGTGGTGAGTTGCATAATGGAAGTTGGATTTGATGAGGTAATGAAACAGTTGAAGAGTATTTCAATGAAGGCATATGATGATTTCAAAATTAGGAAACTAGAGACTTTTGTGAAGGCATTTTTAGTACAAGATCAAAGTGTGAAATAGTTTATAATAATATATCGGAGACATGTAATGGATTCAGCTTGTCTGAAAAGCTTGATCAGTATATTAAAAAACATTCGAGGTTCTTTAATGACTCACATAGATGAAAAAAGGGGCATGATGCTCAAATCCTCTAATGATATATGCCCAAGAGCGACGAAAAAAATAAAGGTTGCAAAATGGGAAGCAAGGCATTGTATGACCAAGACAAATGGGAATTTGAAATTTGAAGTCACAATTTTTACGAACAAGTTCATCGTTGATTTATAAGCATGACCTTGTCAATGTAGACTATAGGATTTAACAGGGATTCTATGTAAACATATAGTGGCTTTTATAACATATCAAAGTGAGGATATCGATGCTTATGTCAATTGATGTTACAAGCGTGATTATTTTTTGAAAAGTTACCAATATGCTATGAAACCCATTAGTGGTCCTAAATTTTAGCCAAAGTCTAGAAATCTTCAACCAATATATCTCTATTGACCAAGAAGATGACTGAAAGACCTAAAAAGGCAAGAAAAAGGATAAGACTGAAGAACAACGAAATCCTAATAAATTGAGAAAGGTTGGAATAGCTATGAGATGTCATCATTGTTATGAAATTGGTCACAATATAAGAGGATGCAAAAATAAAAGTCAACCTTTAAGCCAACCTAAAATTGTTAAGGTAGTTGTCATTAATTTTTGTGTTTCTCTTCATTTTAGTTGGAAAAAATGCCTATTTATTCATCATAAAGTATATCAATGTGTATAATGTAGTGAAAAAGAGGAAGGCCACCATAAATTAAAGCTCTTTCATCCAATTTTGGTAGCCGTCCAGTTCAAAGACCTACAGAATCAGTATCTACAGGCTCAAATACTATATTTTCTATCTTAAGAAGATAAAAGAGAATGGTTAGTGAATATTCACATTTAGTTTTAAGTTATTTTGTCTCTAACTTATATAAAATTATAATTCCTTTTGTTTATATAGGCAATTAAAGGATATGGAGTGACATTTGGGAAATTTAGTGGGAATACCTATTTTATGGTAAGTCATTTAAATATATATATACGCTACTTATATGTAATTACAAAAAATGGAAATATTTAGTCTTTTGATTTTTTATGCTTCACAGATAGGTGAAAGTTAATGTCAAGTGCTAGAAACTCTGAATACTAATGCAACAACTACTTACTTAGACTTCACAAAATACAACTGGCAATACAACTCAAACTAAAAGGAGGATCAAACTAAGGGCAAAAAGATCTTCTCTTAGAAAATCTAAAGTTGTTGATGATTGAGAATTTGGATACCAACTTCTAGTTATGTATTAGTTTTGGATATGTATTAGTTATCATTTGTTTGATAAATTTGACATGATTTGGTTCACAATTTGAACATGGTTTGACATTGTTCTATAAGTGTCATATTGTAAAATTGCTATCTGTACTTTGCTCAGTAATACAGAATTAGTGGCTTAATTTTAATATATTTTTTGTTAGTGTTTGATCCAAGTTTCATTTATGAATGCAATCGTTTTGACTATCTCATTTGTTGTGTATAACATATGATCCAAGTTTAGATATTTATGGTATTGATATATTAATGATATAATTTTTGATGCCAGAGTTCTGAATTATGGTCCATAAGTATTAATTGAGAGTTGTTATAGTTTCTTTCAAGTTTTACATTTTCTCATGGCATTGTCCACAAGTTTTATTTGCTCCTTCTCTTTATTTCTCACATTATCATACCATGGAACAAGTCATAGCTACATACATATTTAATGTGATTATGGACATATTGCGGCATATATGTGTGTCTTTCTACTTGTAATTAATAATAATCTAAGTGAATCTAACATTAATACTATGGTTGGGTTCCCATTTGCATTTGATAATAAAATGATGTCATGATCTAAGAATTATGAACCAGATAAGTTTAATTTGTTATATTCTTTCTAACAAGGTCCCAATATGAAACCTTTTTCAATAAAAAAGATAAGACAAAAAATTCTCTTTATCTCATTAATTATGGATGGAATGCTTAAGCTAGCTTGTTGAAACTGAAATTGACAAAAATTAATGAGGTCAACAATGAGTTGAACAAATTAAGAGTCATTAATGCCACATTTTCTTTTTCATTACCAACCCAACAATGAAGTTTGCAAATGACTTAACATCAACACAACATACTACTTGCATACTCAATGGTTTCCTTGTTCTTTCATGACAACATACTCCCTCCAGTTACAAAATGAGAAAAATTACATTTCAACTTTTAATTGTTACGATGTGCCCATATTTGTGTTACTTATATCGAATGCCCAAGCTATGAAATCATATAGGACCTATAAAATAAAGATATAAACACAAATATTAGGCTTATAAAAGTTTTGCATTATGCAGGTAAATTACTACTTATACTTACTCATTGCAAACAACAATGCATCTTGGGAACAAGACTTTTACCCTAACGTACAGAAGATGTTTGACATATTTTTTAATAAGAAAATAAAACTTCATCTGATTTACAAATCTATGTATCTACAAGACACCTTCAATTTGAATATTGATTAAATTTTTTTATACTAATGGCATTGTTAAAAATCAATAATTGAAATACTTACTTTTCAATTGATGCATTCATATAAATGTTGGCCAATGTTAGGCTATAAGAATGAATATATATTAAAATTACTTTACCATTGAACATAATGCTTTCTCTCGACAAAATTGATAATATATCCTTTTAGCTTCTACTACATTATCAAAACAACAATAAATAGCATCCTTAAATTCATTAACACCTTGACACTCTTTTGATGTTAAATATATACTAGAGCATAAGTAACTAAAGCTACATATTTTTTATTTCTGATACCCATATTTGTTTATCCTGTTTCAATATCATCACACAAATATTTAATTAGTAACTTAAATGTGCTTTCAAAGAGAGGTTCTCTACTCAAAAGTTGCTTTCGAAAAAGAAGTCAGGGTCAAAATTATGATCATTTATGTATCAATCTAGTAGTAACATCTTTGATTTGATCTAACAATAGATCACTAAGATCAAATTAAGGTTTGTTGATGACAAGGTTGAAATGCTTAAGTATGATTTGATTGAGTGAGTAATTGCAGATGGTAGATTATTTGGTGACATAGTAGATTTTAAATTCAACTTTGAAGGATTTGGTAGCAGAATTCATATATATTACATCCCTTTAGGATCTTCAAACGAAATACATAAGAGATTATGAGATGAGTTGATAGAGTTAGATCCTCAACCACATTTTAGTTATGGAGTAATAAATATATTAAGAAGTAAATAATATGAATGATGTTATTCTTGATGGATTTATATGAAGGATATGATCAAAAGAGAAATCGGACGGTATTACATAATTCTTTACCTACTATTAACAAAGATTATTCAATGATATTGAGAGTAGAAGCTTAAAGAGAGGTCTAAACAAGTTTTGAAGGCTTGAGATAAGTGATCAAGATGAGTACACAAAATAAGTAATCACATTGTCATAAAATCATAAAATCATTCATCAAAAAGGGATACAATGAAGTTTTAAGTCAAAGAAAGACAAAGGTTACTTTGATTTTTGTGATCAAGAAGAGTATTGATGTTATTCTTAATGGAATTGTATGAAGGATATGATAAAAAGGGAAATCAAACGGTATTGCATAATTCTTTACCTACTATTAACAAAGATTATTAAATGATATTGAGAGTAGAAGCTTAACGAGAGGTTTAAACAAGTTTTGAAGGCCTAAAATAAGTGATCAATATAAGTACACAAAATAAGTAATCAATATGAGTACACAACATAAGCAATCATATTGTCATAAAATCATAAAATCATTCATCAAAAAGGGATGCAAAGAAGTTTTAAGTCAAAGAAAGACAAAGGTCACTGTGATTATTGTGATAAAAAATAGTACACAAAAGATAACTGTTTCAGGTTGGTGAGGTTGGTAGTTAATGTTAACATTGCAAAGCTTACAGTTTGAAGAGGAAGTAGAAGGAGCAATTTCCAAGCTAGAATAATTGAGTGATAGAGTAGAAGATATCATAAGATTGCTTAAGGGAAAGGGAGAAATTGTGTAACACTGTCAATGCAAAAAGAGTGGAGAGAGAACCATTTCTTTTGTTAATAAATCTGATAGTTTCTATTTTATAAGTTTTAGATGCAAGCTCTTAGGTCATTGATACAAAAGTTATAATGAGTCCTAAGCTAATTGTTTTCCAAAACTTAATTAATCTCGACAGAGCTTTCTTGATTTACTTGCTTGATGGAATAACCAACATGTTGATAAAGTTGAAAATGTTCATTTAACATCGAAATTCCTTTTACATGATAGGCATAGGATGTTTTTCTACATAAAAAATTGGGGATGCACATTATAAAACGTTGTGTCTGATAGAAGAGTTGCAGAAATTACATATAGATAGCATTACATATCCAATAAGACATGAATAACACATAACACATTCAATTTTTCAGACAACATTATAGAAATTACAAGATATAGTCGTAAGTAAAAGTAGGTTGCAGAACATTACTGGTTATGGAAACAAATTAAATCATGTCCAAACCCATCTACATTACACACATGAACATAGTTAGTTACCCACCATCTCACACTACTAACTCCATTCAGTGCACAACCCAAAGAAGAATTGAGAAATTATATTCAACAAAAGTGACAACAAGGAATGGTGAATCAACAAAGAATAGTGTGAAACGCTTACTACAACGAAGAATGGTTTGTAGCTAGTGTGAAAAGGAGCTAAAAATATTTGTAGTTGGTCTAAGAACACTTTGTCCTGCAAAGAGGAGTGAAGAAAAGGTGCACGATATAAAATCCCAATTTGAAAGGGTAACAATCTAAATGGATAATTTACTTAGGTTATTTAATTAACTCTTATCTTTATAATTTTATACATCTATAATCAAAGATGTTTAGGGTTTCTGTCTGATGTGGCCTGCCTTATTAGTAACGTTTATGAAGATACTAATGTCGAGTTAGATGTTTTAAAAATTGAAAATTTAAGTACTTAATTGCTACTTTTTAAAGATATGACTATAATTACAAAATTGAGTAAAATTTGATTTTTTTAAATTAGTTCTTGTTATAATGTTGGTTTTCTATAACTTTCTCTTTACTTCCTCTAGCTTAGTAATGCTATATTTTTAGAGTATGGGAAATGACTTTGTAATTATTTTCTTCTAGCTTACTATTATCTTTACCTCCGTTAGACTTGGAAGTAACTCTTGTAATAGTTTGTTGTATTCTTCTTTGTACTAGTGTTTATGCATCAATTTATTTTTATTCTTCTTCTAAGAAAAATGGTAATTGTCTTTAATTATATTAATATGCTCATTTAATAGTTAAAAAATTATTTATTATATTTAGAAAATTTTTAAAATTCATAAACATCTAAATTATTTCCCCTCTATAAGTGCCGTTTGTAACCACAATATTACCCTAAAATTTGAAAGCTCTATATTAAGAACTCTATACGAGGAGAATGCCCATTAGAGAGCTAGATTCCATTGAGGTTAGGCCGAGAATAGTTGAGGTTTGGCCCAACAATACGATTAAAAGAAGCCCGAAAGAAAGCTCCGATGTTCACATACCCCGAATGCCACCTGTGTGTTCTGGAGCTTTATGACATTAGGGCTGTACGCTCTGTCATCTTTTTCTCGGTGTGCCTCACCGTTAAGTTTATGCAGCTGATTTCAACCTTTTCAATTAATCTCTCTCTGAGCTGATCGTCTTGTTTGTAAACCAGCAAACTGTATCGATTCTCGCTTCGACTCTTACAGGTTCGTTTCACTAAATTCCTTAGCTTAATACGAATTCTGGGTTTTTTCATTGTGGCTTTCAAGTTTAACATTTGATTTTGCAGCTTCATTTTTTTTTTCTTATAGAAGTAGAAAGCAGTAAATTGCGTAAATCTATGCCCATCGATTCCTTAACGATAAACATAATTAGGGTTTCTGTTTTGAATTAGTTTTCCTTTTTAGAAATCGTTGTGGAATGCATTAGCTCACCTGCGTTTGATTATCTTGTCTTTCTTTTCAGCTTCATTGTTACTTTGAATGCCTCTCTCTCTCTCTCTCTCTCTCTCTCTCTCTCTCTCTCTCTCTCTTTCTTTTTGAAAGAAGATCCAAGTGTTCTGCTTGCTTGCAGGTGTAAACATTGGTTTGTCAGGTTTTGTTGTTGTGTATATGGGAGTGAATGGGATGCTTTGTGAAGTGAGTTGGGATTTTTTTTGTTAAATAAATAAATATAATTTCGCTATTGATGCGCTTGCTTAAATTGCTTGTTTAGAAATTTATGCAAAGATGAGTTCTTTTTCTATCACTCGCAAAAAAACTCCATTCCAGAAACATAGAGAAGAGGAAGAAGCCAAAAAGAAGGTGATCTCTTATTAAACTAAAACCTTTTGTATATATTTTCCTCAGTTGCCTTTTCTTATTGTTTGCCTTCTGTTGTCAAGAGAGCGGAGGATGAAACAGCTCGCTTATACGCTGAGTTTGTCGAGTCATTCCAGGGTGATGGTGGATCAAAGACCTTTGTTCGAGGTGGGACGATTAATCCCAATGAAAAAGTGAAGGCCGACTCTGAAGGTCAGTTTGACATAGTAATTACTCCGCTCATCAAGATTATTAAAGTGGTTTCTTTTTGTTGCGATGTTATATATTTACCTATTTTTCAGATTGTGGATAAGTAAATAGTTTTGTATTATTACGGAGACATGATAATAATTGTATGGACCTTTTATATTCATTGGCGGTTGGCAGGTGAAAAGTCCAAAGATGGGGTATCTGTTCCAAAGAAGGGAAGTAGGTAAATAAATGCTATTGACTGGATAACAATGCTCTGATGCTGTTCTGATTAATCATAATAAACTTAGGAAAGCTACTTAGTGATACCCTCATAAAATACTATATGTTATTAGTTTCTTACAGCTTGTTTTCCCAAGAAAATTATGTGTAAATTACTGCATTTGAAGGCATTAAGATCTTCGAAAAATGTTTGTTAGTAGAAATGAAAGATGACCTCTTTAACAAATGGATTACCTGGTATTTGATTCCCATGGTTCATGAACCTCCAAACTACTTCCATATAAATGTAATTTCACTGTTATGTTGTTAAGTTCTCTTGCTTTATTAGTTTCTCATCCATATGTTTCTATATACAAGCTCAGTCGATTGATTGCTTAATTGTGCTAGAAGTATGTTTGCTAGGTACGCAAATCATTTGGTTATGATCTTTGTGTTCTTGCATAAGATTATCGATTCATATATAGAATTTTGAGCACAATAATGTTGGTTGGAAGATTAGAAGATCTATCCCAATCATCCTTTTCTTCAATACTACATATTTGTGTTTTCAGTGTTTTTTTTTCCTGCAATTGCTGAAGTTTTATCTTATTTTTTCATTCAATAGTATATGTGCGGGATGCCTGAATTAAAATTTAAGTGAGATACCTGAATGGTAATTTTATTTGTAATTTGTGAGATTGGATAATAGAAGGTTAAAAGATGTAATTTGTTTTGAATTAAAACTAACCTAATAGTGACTTTAGGGTATGCTTGGTTGGACGTAAGGTTTTTAATGGAATAAAATGGAATGGAATTGAATTTAAATGGAAGTAATATTAGAAAATTGTTGTTTGGGAGGGATGGAAGGTTTTATAATGTAATATAGTGAAATGTTATTTGGATGAAGGGTTTACAATATAATATAGTGTAAAGTTATTTTTCATTTTACATTTCATCCCAAACCTCACAAATCGGAGGTTTTTCATTTTTACTGTTTAGGATGGAACGGGATGTAATATGAAACCCTCCTCTTTCATCTCATTCCATTCCATTATAAACCCTTCTTTCAAACGATGTAATAATATTACATTCCATTCCATTCTATTAATAAACACCCAACTAAACATAGCCTTAGTTGTTTTCTAAGAGTTAATTATTTTTTTCTATAATTGTGTATGCTAAATTTAAATAATGGTATAGTTTTATGCTAGTACTTCTAACTATAGTCGTGAGGAACTTCGAAGTTTTTCTTCTTCGTTAGATGTGTGAAAAATTACTTTATGAAAACATTAGAATACCATCTTGCATTTGCTGATGTTTTACTTAGAAAGTTATCAATTTTACTACTATTCACGATGCCTAACATTATGTTCCTATTCATTGATATATAAGTGTATTTTGTGTTTTCTTTTTCTTTTTATCATATCATTTAATAGCCCTTTTTCCACTGTATGGATCTGGATGCATATTACAGTATGAAATAGTGTTTTAATGCTATGTTTAGTTCTATAATGAATTTTGGTTAATTCTTTTAGTACTATTGTGGTTTGAGCCATTTGAAAGGAACTTTTTTCTATAAGTTTTTGTTGTCCTATGGTGGTGGTTAAAAGGTGAACTAAGTTCAAGTTATATATATTTCACATATGCCTGCACAAACATGATAATTGATAAGTAAGTAATGCAGGACAGCTAGAGAGAATTAACCAGAACTCATTATAGAATTAAACATAGCATTAAAACACTATTTCATACTATAATATGTGTAACTAGCCGAAGACTATCATATACCAAATCAGTCAGTATACATGTGAAATGCTGTTGTTGGCATGATAAAGGGGGTGATAAATTTTAGTATCACATTTCAGTTTTATGAATATAATTCTAAATATGATAAGTTGTTTTGGTTAGATTTTACAATATGGTTATTATCTAATTACAAACTTTCCTACAAATACAATGCTTTTTGACTTGTTTACACTTAGATAGTGAACCTTTAATCTTTACAAAAAGTGTCTGTGGTGGGATTTGGATCTAAATATGGGTTTTGTTGACACAACCATACAAATTTATTTTTTCTTTAAGATTCCATCCAAACATGGTTTAAATCATGGATTGCTAATTATATTGTGATTGCAAACAATTTCAACAATTGCATATGATGTAGTGCAATTGTAATAAATTGCAATAATATTTTGGATTGCAATTGCACTATTGTGTCCACAATTGCGATTGTGGTATGAAATGTAAAGCCATGCAGCCATCTTATGTTAAAATTATTACTTTATTGATATGAAGTTGGTAGATGATTGTTAATTAGATCTTGATCTAATTGGGTTCAATACTATTAGGAAGGTCATATTTATATTAGGAAAAGTTAGACTTTATATGATTTCCTATTTATTCCTAAGACTACTTTTCCTCATGTAATTGGTTCATAGTAGTATATAAAGGTTATCAAGCTCTCAATTAACATTCTATGATTTTGACATGATATTAGAGCCAATTTAATCCCAAATCTTGAAAACCTTTTGCCATAAAACCTTCTGACTTGTCCAAAACTCTTACCTCCACTCACCACAACCAATAACCAAATGCATAGAAACAACCAGGAGGTGTCAGCAACTAGTACAGTATCGACAGTGTCACCAAAAAATCATCCATGTGTTGGCGCATGACACCCAGTAGTCTTTCGTATGTATCGGCATCAAGAGTGTTACTAGCATTTGTTGGTCAGAAAGTTTGTCAAATATATCATAAGGATGCTAGACTCCAGCAATAAGTCATTCATGAGTTTCCTAACAACTGTCTCAACAGTCAGTTCTTCCAATTTGCGAATCGCCAAACAATGCTTTAATGGTAACAATTATTCTTTCTAGTTTAAGAACGTAGAATTGTTCTTTAAAGGTAAGAGAAAACTGTCCCACCTCACGTTTGATCCCCCGATTTATCAAAACATATTGGAAAACTTGCAAGGTGATGATGAACAATTACTAGGTATCCTTACGATTCCACATAATTTGAAATCTCAATCTTATTTTACTTGTAAGCAAGCTTCTGACTGTGCTAACCTTCTTTATTCCAACAATATGCTTCGCATGTATTATATTTATGTGGACTTGTTTCAGTTTAGATAGGAGGGAAGTTTGATTTTGGGAAAGTGAAACGTGCATTTGGGAAGTTGAATTCTGACTATGCTAAGCTTCTTTATTCCCACAATATGCTCTGCACTTGTTATATCTCTATAGAGTTGTTTCAGTCTAAATAGGAAGGAAGTATGATTCAATACTTCGGGAAAGTGAAACGTGCATTTGAGGAGTTGAATTATCTATTTTTGATTACATCTAATGTTAAGTAGATTCAAGTCCAAAGGGAGCACTTGGTGATTATGATATTTTTGGCAGGATGGAAACCAAGTTTGAACCTATATGAGCACAAATCCTAGGAGTAGGCCTTCCATCCTTAGCCGAAGGATACTCTAGGCTCTCTCGTTCTATGGCTAAGGAGAGTCCACTAGAGAACAACTTTGATAAGTTAGCAATTGTGGCACAATTTGGCGTACAAGTGAAAGGAGGTCATTGGGGTATCGAGGAAGATGTGGTAGAGGCTCATTGGTTCACTGCACACATTGTGATAGAGGTGGGCATGATGAGATTCCTTTTGGGATAAGTATCCCGTGTTCTCTCTGCCACACTCCTTAACAGAATGGGCTAGCTGAGAGAAAAATCCAACAAATTGTCGAAATAGTTCATACCTCGATAATCCACATGAATGTATACAAAAGTTTATGGGGAAGTGCTATAGTCATTGCATGTTTTCTTATCAATTGAATGTCATCTTTTGTGTTGATTGGTAAAACTCCATTTTTTACCCTTTTTCCTTACCAAGATCCTTTTCCTATTAATCCTTAGATATTCAATTATGTTTGTTTTGTTCATTAGCTTCAACTTGGCACGAATAAAGTAGATCCAAAAGCTATAAAATGCATTTATCTCAAGTACTCTTGTATGTAGAAAGGGAAGAAATGTTTCGACCATTGTTTAAATTGTTTTATTTTTGTCTGCTGATGTTATATTCTTCGAAGACACCACGTACTTTTCTTCAACTAAGTTTGTCTCTATTGACACTGATGGGTGTCTACCAATTCCATTTGTTCCTTCCCAAATAGCTCATAATTATGTTACCCCAACTCCTAATTCTACCACTTATGAGCTTGCTCCTACACTAACATACTCCTTTGGAACGCCTATCTTTTCCTGATTTGTGGGTTTACGTTGCACTCATGAGGAAGTACGACCAGAAGATACATGCTTGTCACCATTGTCTTTTTCGTCTTCAGCTCCACCATATGATGATCTTGATTGGCTAATTGCTCTCTATAATGGAAGGTCTTGTACATCTCACCTTATCTCATCTCACCCTATCTCAAACTTTGTTTCTTATGACTCATTATCACCGTCCTATATTGCTTTTGTGTCCACTTTGTCTTCTATACCTGTACCTAAATCTGTTTCAGAAGCTGTGAATCACCCTGGATGAAGATATGCCATGAAATAGGAGATGTTGGCTTTGCATGCTAATAATACATTGGACTTCGACACTCTTCCACATGGTTAGATAGTAGTGGTTTGCCATTGGGTGTTCCAACATTAAGGTCAACCTTGACGGCACAGTTAATCGTTTAAAAGCTCGACTAGTAACTAAGGGATATATATAGGTGTATGGTATGGATTATATTGAAACCTTTTCTCTTGCAGCCAAATTGATATTTGTTCGTGTTTTCATTACGTTGGCAGCCACACATAATTGATCCCTTCATCAGCTCAATGTAAAAAATGATTTCATTCATGGTGACCTTGAGGAGACTATTTTTATGGAGTAGCCAGAAAATATTAGACAAAGGACCTTGGCTTGCTAAAATGTTTTCTTGACATTGAGATTGTAGGGTTGAAGATGGGGATTTATCTATCTCAAAGGAAGTAAGTCCTTGAGGAAACAGGTCTAAACTAAGCCAATTGATAGTTCCATGGAGCCAAATGTTAAACTTAATGTTAATAAAGGAGAGTATTTGGAAGATCCAGGTAGGTATAGAAGACTTGTTGGTGAACTGAATTATTTGAATGTTACTCGTCTAGATATCTTGTCTATTGCAAATGTAGTCGGTTAGTTTATGTAGTCTCTGAACTAGCCATTGGGATGTAGTTATTAGGATTTTGAGATATTTGAAAGGTCCGGAAGGGCAAGGTCTTCTATACTAGAACCATGGACATATTTAGATTCAAGGATATGCAAATGTAGATTGGCCAAGTTGGTGTGATCGACAATCTACTTTAGGCTACTAGGTAGAAACATGATGTCATGAAAAAGTTGAGCTTATGATATATATGCTCCAGCTTGAGGGGAAGAATTAGGAAAGTCATATCTATATGAGGAAAAGATGGACTTTATATGATTTCCTATTTATTCCTACGATCACTTTTCTTTATGTAATTGGTTCTTACTAGTATACAAAGGCTATGAGGGTCTTTACATCAAGCCCTCAATTAACATTTTTTGATTTTGACAAATAAAATGAATAGGATTGCGTTTGATTTTGAACATATTGTTAATGAACTTATTTATCAACTTTGCCTTTTATTATCGTTTAAAATTAAGAGCGTTTGATTATTTGGTTTGGTTGATTGGTGGAATCAAATGGTTTTAAAAAATTTTAAGCTGTATAGAGAAAATGATTTCATCAAGAATATATATTTTACGTGTGGGACTCGCTTTTATGTGTATTTTACTTGGTGAAATTCTGCCTTGTTTGAAAATCATTGTTGAACCTGCACAATACCTACATCTAAAGGCAATAGAATCTAATTTGTGGGGTTCAATTGAATTGGACTACTCCAATCTCACCCATTCCAAAAGATGATCGAAGGTTATGATAAGTGATGCATTATAGGAGTGGTTAATTACTGTAACAACAGAAAGGAGTGGTTACGATGAGAGAGATGAAAAGTTAAAATGAGGCTTATCCTTTGTTAAATATTGGTCAACTATTGTTAATATTGGCTGCAACAGCAAAACTTGTATTGGACTGGCTACCAAGGAAGTTATGTTGATGTCACACTCCTGCAGGTATGTTCCATCTTTCTTACCTCCCCCAATGGCTGCCAAGGGA
>JANIPN010000009.1:10473119-10486608 GCA_027478595.1 Erythroxylum anguifugum
GATTAAAGTCTTGAAGGGCATGAGTGGGGCAGGGTGTATTCCTTATATGGAGAGCTATGGCATTGTTATTAATAGATTATGCAGAGCTAGAAAAACTGCTGAAGCGATTGAGCTCATGAAGGAAATGGTGGTGAAAGTTGGGTTGATGCCAGGGCAAGGCACTGTAACTAAATTAGCAGCTGCATTGCGGGCTAATAGAGAGATATGGGAAGCAGTTGGGATGATTGAGTTTTTGGAGAGGGAGGGTTGGCCTGTTGGTTTTGAGAGCTATGAAGCTGTTTTGGAAGGATGCATTGAATGTAAGGAGTATGTGTTAGCTGCTAAGGTGGTTATGGGGATGACAGAGAATGGTTTTATACCATATATCAAATTTAGGCAAAAGGTTGTCGAGGGGTTAGCCGGCATTGGTGAATGGGAACTTGCTTGTGTCGTGAGGAAAAGATTTACGGCATTGAGTTCTTAATGCTATTTTGATTAAATAAAATGCTGAGACGGTTAGATTGGTGAAAAAGGATGACTAGTACTGTGATCTTCCGAATATCTGTGTATGTCGTAAGAGACTTTTCCTTGAGAATTTGATATGTGACGGTTTTGGTAGCTAATGTGGCGAAGCATTTGCTGTCGTGAGCACTTATTTGCTTGTCCTATGCTGAACCTTATGTCAGATTGTCATTATATTGCTCTACTTTTGCATTTCATGAAGTTATTGTTTTTTAACTTGTACTGTAGAATCAAATTGTTAATATACAGCACTTCTGGTACTTTTTATGACTATCTTTTCTGATCAATGCTTGACTTGCATACTTGGTGTCTTTTTTATGAATCTTCTGTTTTCTTCATAGTAGCCAATTGTATGCCCATCACATAGGCCAATGGTAGCTTTGTGGAGACTGGAGTTCATACATTTGCCTGCCCACTTTTAGAATGTGATTTTGTAGGAATGTGGTTCTACTACGCTGTCAATGTTACCGTAAGTCATTCCAATAATAGCACGTCTATGGTATACTCTATGTTCTCTTGGAAGTAAACTGCAAAATCCATTTAGTTTTTCACATTTGATATATTTCTTTCAAGAAAATAGCTATAGGTTTTACCTTAAATATTTTAAAATATTTTGGTGTTGCTATTAGGCCACTTTATAATATTCCTTATAGGATTGGAAACTTTACCTGGAGTACATGTCATTTGCTTGTTCCATTGACTAATTTTGCATTGATCTCATACTCTAGTAGACCCAAACTTCTGTTTCTTTGCATCCTATTTTTTAACATATTTATATTTTGTTATTTTATCTTGGTATACAAATGCCATTGAGGTCAACATGTTATATTCCTTTGGTTTTTCTGGTTCCTTTTCGTGATGATCAAGACTGTCTTTGAAGTTTGAAGCAATTGCTTGTTGCACATGCTTCGGTTGTTCAATTGCTTAAGTTTGAAAGTGACCTTTCCTCTTCCCTTTATGCCTCTTATAGTTAAAATTTTGCCTGTTGCACTGACTGAACTTATAAAGAGATGAGAGGGCATGACTTAGACTACTGTATGAATTTCAAAGCTTATCACAATCTTCTTGTGCATATGTAAGTAGAACCCTTGCATTCTTCTGCACCAACATTGTAATTCTAATATGCGTAATTCTATTGATTGGATATCAGCATGATTACCTTACGGTGATAGTGTTCAGATGTTGAGTTTGGTGCTAGTTGCTAAATATTTAAACGTATACTGTAGGATTTCCATCTATTATACCTATTCCTAGATCTGTTTGATATGATGGTTCGTTTATCACCGTTTGTTTATTAAAATGATCTTTGGTTTTGCCAAATGGTTAAAGGTAGAATATATGAAGGGAAATTATAATAGTAGATTACCAGAAGAGGTGTCCTGTTGGTCATGCTAATCTCTGTTTTACAAGGTATTTCTCATACCCACTTGTGTATTTGCTGTGCTTTTTCACTGCCTACTTCCTAATATTGAGCTTATTATTAAGTTCAAATTTCAGTGACATCTTTTACTTGAATTTAATTGTTCTCTGAAAGGTCATCTTGCTGGGATAGGAGTTAATCACTCTAGAAACATAGTCAGGCTGGTGCACCCAATGACTACTTATCATACTTGACAGGGTAGCTGGCCTCCATGGCAATCCCACAAATACCTCTCTTGTCCTTAAAATTGCGTTGAATTCTTACATAGCCTGACTCGCCCCAGTCTTCACCCCATGAATTTTTCACAGTCCAGTACTTGTCTCCAGCATCATCTCCATAGCCAACTACTAGTACCCCATGGTTGAGTTTATAATCACAGAAACCGCTAAAGATGCCTTCCGAGTATAGTTGAAATTCGTAGCTACCTGCATCAATTGCAACAGAGACAGGCTGCTGGACAACTGTAGCTTGTAAGCACTTCTCATTATTGGCAGGTACTGTCTCGTAACTGCTTATTATTCCTGCATGCTTTTTAAGTTTGTCTTTGTCGCATGTCCCATCACTTCCTTTGTATGGATAATCATCTTCGGTTGTGAGTCCACCGATCTTTACTATATACTGAAATGCTTTCTCCATGAGCCCACCATTACAGCCTTGGTTACCATCACTAATATCACAGTCCACAAGCTCTTGCTCTGACAGAGCTACCAACTTTCCTGTTTTTATTTGATTGATGCCTTCTACTGCTGCCACTGCAGAGAATGCCCAGCAACTCCCTGCATTTGGAGCAATAATAACAGTAGAATATTCTCATTCCAAATGCTTTAACTAAAATCTAGATAATTACATGAAATTCAAAGTCCTTTTGACTAGAATAATGTAGATCAAACCAATCTCATAATGGCATTTTAGTTCATTTTCTCTTGGTTAGCTTTTTACAGAAAGTGGATCAAGCTAGAACTTGTCAGGAAAAAGTTGCAAGTAAGCTTGATTCCAGTGGTTAAATGAATCATGCTTTGCGATTAAATTAACTTATGTTCATTGCCACCAAGTTGGGTGATTATGGCATCAATGGTTTCCTAACTTAGAATTAACTTAAATTTTCATAGTTGACAATAAATGTTCCCTAAGTGTCAATTTATATTTTGGTCTTACCACATAGAATAAGGGTATATGTCATCTAGGATCGAAAGATTTCTTCTTCAGACAATTGGACAGATATTCTCAAACATCCAAGCGTTGTAGTTGCTTATAGCATATATAAAATTGTGTTATAACTTGCTGTCATATGTACAGAAAAGTTGTTGTATCACAGCTATCAACTTAACATGTGATGTAGGAATATCGGAGAACGTGGAAATAATCAAACATTACTAGTTCCTATCAAGTGGTAGCAGATTTGAAATTTGTTGGACAAATTAGAATGAGATAAAGAAAAGGGCAAAGGAATGTCCTACCACATTGGCCTTGATCCTTTATTGGAGTAACAGCGCCTTTCTTTCTCCAGTCCACGGTAGCTGGTAAAGAGGTGCTATTGCTTTGGCATATCTTCTGTTTTTGTCCCTGAGGCTGAAAACCTAGGTAAATAGATTTAAACTCCTCATTTGTAAGGTCTGCAAATTTGTTGTCGGTGAGCCTGAATGACACGTTCTGAGAATTTATTTCATCTATGATCTGAATGTTGGATTGATATATACCAAATCGCAACAAATATTCATCTCTAGACTTATATTTCCGGCCATGTTGTGTCATCCACTGCTTGTACCTTTCTTCCATTTCTCTGTTGTCATACTTTGGGTACTTCTTTTCTTCTGGCCATGCTATTGAAGGTATCAGCAGAGTGCACACGATTACCAAAATGAAACTAAGATTCCTTGTTGCCATGATCACGTCTATGGCTTTTTAGGATGCATATAGGGAGGACTTATAAGTGAAGATCTTCATGCAGAAAAGATATAAATTCGAGTTGGCTAGGTAATACAGTTTATGGTTCAATATATATTAAGGCCGTTCAGTTGCAATTTTCTTTTGATCACATATTTTGCATTTTCCAGTTTTTATGAAACAAGTCTTCAAAGTTTGAGTTCTCACTCTTTAAACACATGCATAACATGGACAGTCTTTGGCATGTCAACTTGCCAAGGGTAGATGATTTGGAAATACTATGAAGTGGCCTCAACTATTCCTCGCAGGTTTGGACATATTTCCAGTTCTTCAATCCCCGAAAAATTGATGCTGATATTTGATTTTCATATCTGTGTTAAAACGGTTGTGCTCTTATTCTATGCTTAATAATTGTAAGCTTGCTTAACCATGTCCATGTTTAAATGGTAAAAGGATTGATTAAACCTGTTATAGATATTGAACCCTGCCCCGTGATGAAGCAGTGGATAATTTTAACCCTCTCTGCTAATAAGATACAACAGTTGCCTAGTAGGTGTTGAGGCTTGTCATCCTAAAATTGCGTACATGCATCATGAATGTTTGTTTGTTTGCGTGTACATTCTTGACTCTTTCTCAAACTTGTAAAGCAATACCTCTTACTTTGAACAACCATCGCTCAGTTTCGTCTCTAGTCTAATGCGGAAGCTTGTTTCCTGTACTTCCTGTATTGCGTCACGAGTTTCTGATAATAAAAGAAACAATGTGGCATCTCCATTTCAATGCGTCCCTTCCCTTCACAAGGTTTGATACATCATGTTAATGTAAATCAACTGCTTGTAATTGTAAATTCTTAACAAAAACGTCCCTGCATGTGAGGTGAGGGTAGAGCACAAACTAAAGCACTGTATGCATGAACTACGTCCCAAGGTAGGCAATTGTACGGAGCTTGGAGTAATCTCTTCTTAAGACCCTGCTTAGTAAGCAAGCAAATGAGATTTGGTAATGACATGTATTAATAATTAGTTGTTCCTGAGTTTTGAGAGGTACTGACTGTGTCACATGGCATTTATACGCTGCATGAAGACGAAGATGCTTTATGGTCTGGCACAGATTCTCTTGGGGACAAGGCTAGGCTAAGGCTAAGGCTAGTACGGTATCCATAATAATCTAATCCCACGTCTGGTAACAAAACTTCCAAACTTCTTGATAGTAATGGGAAGGTGGGAAGAAGTAGCTGGTGTGCTTGTTGTGGCTCATTAAGAGTATTTTAAATTAAAAGAAAAAGGAGCAGTACAGAGTACCCTACATGTGGGTATGGCTTGGGGACAAAGTAAAAGGAAAGCTCAAGACCCTGTGTAGCAGTTCACATGGCCTCAAGATTAAACTCTCTTTCCTTTTTATCTTCAACAGCTCACAGATCATACACCAAATCCCTCTCTCCACTCTTCTTCAAACAGTCTTCACCATTACATTACATTACATTACCCCAAACTAAAATCAATCTTTGTTATCACATTCTACCCTTTTAATATTAAATATTACAAAAACAAATTGCATACGGCTCTTCTTTGTAGGAGATCTTGAGTTCGAGTCACCAAAAAAAGGAAGAAAGAAGAGAATTTTTCCTGTTAATGGTTCTTTAGCAGCTCTTTGATCGGATCAATTACGGATGTTTCGCTTCTAACGACAATGTGAGAGTTAGAGCTATTAGAAAACCCGAGGCTGATGAAAACAGTCTTTACCATTACATTAACCCAAACTAAAATCAATCTTTGATGTCACATATTACAAAAACAAATTGCATGAGCTGAAAACAAACTGGGAAATATGATTGTAAGCAGAAATTGAGAGTTTCAAAATAAATAATGAGAGAGAAAGTGAGAATTATTATAAAGGGACGGTCACATGGGCACGTGGTGGCTGATTCCCTCCTTCCCCTCTAGCTCTTATTAAACTACTGGCGACTTTCCAGTAATACCGTTGAGTTTCAGAACCAAAGCCCTTCCCAACAGCTGTACATTGGCTGTCTCAATCTCTTCTCTTCCCATGTGACCCCACTGCAGGTCCACAGCCTTACCAATGCCCATTACATTTTGTATATATCTACTCAAATGCCAATATCACCCAGAACCTCTTCTTTCTTTCTTCTTCTTCTTCTTCTTCTTCCCCTAAGCTAAGGACCTCTTCTTTCTCTTACATTCATTTCATCAATTCTTCCATTTTCCTGGTTTTGGGGGGTATATCTCTATATGGCACAATTACCTCCAAAGATTCCGACCATGTTACCAACTTGGCCTGACTTTTCTCACCAAAAGATCCCTTCTTCAATGCCAGCCCCTAGAGCCACGGCGCCTAATAATGCCACAACCACCTCTACCCAAAACCCTTCCTGGGTCGATGAGTTCCTCGACTTCTCCTCCTCCAGACGTGGGACTCACAGGCGCTCCGTGAGCGACTCCATTGCATTCCTTGAGGCGCCAATGCTGGACGACTCCGCCGCCGCTCCGGCGGGAACCGCACATAACGAATTCGATAAGTTTGACGACGAGCAGTTCATGTCCATGTTCAACGACGATATCTCCAATGCGATGGCGGCTCCATCTTCGTCCAACACTTCAAGCCCTTCTGATCATAACAGCATTAACGAAGACAAAGAAGCGGCTCCTTCCGATCAGAAGCAACAGAAGACCAAGAATGAATCTGATGAGGTGCAAAGCCAATGCCATTCGGAGCTACAAACTCCCGCAAGTAACAACAATGGTTCTAATAATGATCGGATAATTGACCCCAAGAGGGTCAAGAGGTAATCGCCATGAATTGAACCTATTAATCTTGGTGATAATTCAGACACGTTCATTTACAATTTCAGATAGAGAATTTTCTTTTCTTTTGCGAATTTAGCTAAACCATTGGCTAAACATCCTTGGTATTCAGAATTCAGATAGTAATTGATATTTGTCCTTGCCTTTGAATCTTTAGGTTGATTAGCATACATGAGACTATGCACGATAACTACATTATACAGAAGCTTGCATGCCACAATAAATTTCAATGGGAGCTAACAATCATGAAACTAATATGATTCATAATTTATACTCTTTGGTTAGAATATTGGCGAACAGACAATCTGCTCAAAGATCAAGGGTGAGGAAATTGCAGTATATATCAGAACTTGAACGTAGTGTAACCTCATTGCAGGTATGTTGAAGCAGATATTGTATAACAATCATATGAGATTAAGTCTAAACGTATTTTGTTGGTTAATCTTAAGTAGTTGTGATTTTAATTCAGGCAGAAGTTTCAGTGTTGTCGCCAAGGGTTGCATTTCTAGACCATCAGCGCTTGCTGCTGAATGTTGATAACAGTGCCCTTAAACAAAGAATTGCTGCTCTAGCTCAGGATAAGATCTTCAAAGATGGTAAGCACTTAATCATTGTTATTAACAGTTTTCATTCTTAATGTACTAGCATGTCAGTAACCTTATTCTGCTTTAGTACTTGATTCAATAGCTGCCTAGGATTTTTATTCTGATTTACACCACCACTTTTATCAAGTTGAACCTAACCTTTCAAATTATTAATGGTGACATGCCTAATGGATAAGTAGCCATGGAATGTTCAAACCAGAAACCAAATAAATAAAATATTATACAATGCAGCTCATCAAGAAGCACTGAAGAGGGAAATAGAGAGACTAAGACAAGTGTACCATCAACAGAGCCTAAAGAAGATGGAAAATAGCGGAGCATCACCATCACCATCCCCACTAACCACAAACACATCAACAGCTCCTACCGAGAAAAAACAACAACAGATTCTTCAAGTTTAAATTTCGCCTCATTTGCTTATCCAAGGCATGGTAATTGAAAGTGCCAGATGATGATAAATTCTCTTTATCATGGAAGGTAGACAATTTTGAGTCCTACCCAGTTCTTAAAATGAGTTTAGATTGCTGAAGTCATCAGCTTTACTAGCATTTTGTTTCCAAAACAAAACAAAAGGATTTGTTCTTGGAGTATCTGGAAAAATTCTATGGAAAGGAGTTGCTAAAAGCTCTTGGTGCTTTCTGCTGCTAATCTGTGCATTCACGTGAAATGTTTCCATCTACTTGGGGACCACTTGAGATTATATGATTTGGTATCTTGCCGGCAAACCACATGTGCATCTGTGATCGAAAAGAACCAATATGAACAAGAAGCACCAAAAAGAAAAAGAAAAAGAAAAAGAAAAGGGCTTCTTACTCTAATTAGCTTATTAGGAGAGGGTGTGTACTATGTGCAGATTATTAATATGAATTTGTTCATTTACAATTGTTAGGCTTTATGCAAGTGTATTATTATTTCTATGATTATTATTAAGTTGGGGAGACAAAGTATGATGGTTTTGATCTTGGTGTGTCAGGAAAGGAGGTGGCTGGCTGACATTTGCCTGTGTAATGGATATCGTGCTCTTTAAGTAATATTTTATTTGTTGCCATAGATTTTTAGATTTTGTTATTTGTCAATGTAATAAATAATTGTAAATATGCATTTAGAATTTGGATCGGCATATAATATAAATTCAGTGTCAAAGACCATCTATGATGTATTTACACAGGTAACGATGATGTTAGGTAATTTTGAATAACAACGATAACAATATTCAATAAAAATTCTGTTCAGAGACGGGGTTTGGAGAGATGGAATAGTAGAGTAATAATAGTAGTAGTAGTAGTAGTAGTAATAATAATAATAATAATAATAATAATAATAATAATAATAATAATATAAGAGAACTATTAAGATCTCTTTACGAGGGATCCTTTACCTTAATCCTAGCACGCCAAAATTTTCTATTGCGGGTCATGTCTTCGATAAGTTCCAGCATTGTCAAATCTTTTTTTATCACTTCCCCTCAATTTTCTTAGGCCTCCCAACTTTTTTCTTACAATCTTTAAGTACGACCCTCTCGCATCGTCTCGCCAGAACATTTGGGTGTCTCCTCTTAACATGTCCAAACCACCTAAGCCTTTTCTCTCTTAATTTGTCTATAATATTAGCTACCTTTACTATTAAAGTTAAGACCCCTCTTACAACCTTTGGTGACTTGTAAGGTCGGAAATGGTGAAAAAGCATTCTTATGGTTCGATAATTAGACGGGTAAAGGACCCCTTATCAGGTTTCCTCAAGCTCTTCAGATTTGGAATGGCTTTCTTGTTAACTCGAAAGTTAAATCCATCATCCTAAAGAGCCAATGGAATATTAAGGGAATTACAGTATCTCACTCCTCATTACCACCCTAATTTAGATAGAGATGACTCATTTCATGCCTTAATCTCCCTCCTAATTCCTTCTAACTTGCGAAATTCAAGAAATAGGAGAATCAAAATCACCCAAGACAACCATGGTTCCCTATCATTTGGCACAAGACTCTCATGCCTAGCTATTTCATTATTCTCTAGCTCATTATGCTGAATATGCTAAGTACAATGGATTGACTGCACTATATTACCTCTAACTCTATTTTTGTTCTCTATGAGTTAGAATAAGAATCTAGGAATCATCTTTTCTTCCTCTGCTCCTTCTCCCAGTTTATATGGGAGAAAATACAGGAATTGTGTCTTATATCTAATGTTGGGACCACTTTTGGGAAGCTCTAGGCTGGTTTTAGAAGGTGAATCACACCTCTAACTACAACAAGCAAATCTATGTCATCTCCTTCGCCTCGTCCATTAAGGAGATTTGGCAAGAGAGAAACTTCAGAAGATTTCAAAATGCACATCGCTCACGAGATGAGGTTCTCTTCTCTCTAGTTGGTGGAATCAGAGAGAAACTCCTACGTTCTATAAGCTCTGACCAAGTTTGCCCTAATCTAGCCTTATCATGGAGAAGCTATTAACATACAGAGGCTAAAATTCTTGAAAAAGGAAATCAACTCAAGTTGCAAGTCAAAACCTGAGTAAGAGCAGTCCTTTGTCTTTGATGTATGGAGCACGTTTGTCGAAGTTGAGTACTCCAACCGTTATACTCTGTGTTAGTTCCAAAAATAAGAAGCGTATTTTTGAAGATCCTCTCTTTCCTTCGACTATAGCACCTTCTCCTGTTGCGATCGACAATCATCGTCCCAAACCCTAATTTGGTAGGAATTATGTGAGAGGGAGAAAACGTGCTCTAAGCTTTCCAAATTTTCCTAACTCTTCGTCTGATGGCAGTATTAAGTTTTTGTGACTCTTGTTCCATACGCTATCGTTTTACTAGTTGAAATTATTATGTTTGCCTCTAAACGATGTCGTTGATGTAACTGAGCTTTATCCTCTAAACATTTTTGCTGCATGACCTACTAGTTATTCTTGATCTCATATGTAACTTCCTATTTAATTTATTAATACAATTTTACTTATTTTAAAAAAATATTAGCTACCTTTAATTTGTCTATAATATTAGCTACCTTTAATTTGTCCCTTATCATGACATTCCTTACCTTTTTCCTTTTAGTAAGGTTGCACATCCAACGAAGCATCCTCATCTTTGTTACCATTAGCTTATGACTATGAAATTGTTTGATGGGCCAACATTATGCCCCATAGAGTATTATCGGCTTAATCGCTAAACAATAGACTTATCTTTAAGCTTGAATGGTATTTTCTTGTCACACAAAACTCCTGAAGCACCTCTCCATTTCAGCCACTCTGATATGATTTGGTGCACTCTTCATCAATTTCTCTATTGTTCTGGATGATATATCCTAAGTATTTAAAATACTCCTTTTGCGGTATAGCTTCTGAACCAATCTTTACCTCCATATCGGTAACTTCTTGATGTCCCAAAAAGGTACACTCCATATACTCAGTCTTAGTCCTACTCAGTCTAAAACCCTTTGATTATAATGTATCCCTCCATAATTCAAGCTTAGCATTTACCCCCTCTTTTGTCTCATCCACTATGATGATGTCATCAACAAATAACATACACCAAGGTACATCCCCTTGGATGTTCTTGGTGAGCTCATCAAGTACTATTGTAAACAAAAAGGGACTCAAAGAAGAACCTTAGTATAACCCAATATTGATAGAAAAATGCTCTGTATCTCCTCCTATCGTCCTGACTTTAGTTTTTACACCTTCATACATATCCCTGATAATATGTATGTAATTTATTGGAACCCTTTTGACTTCTAAACACCTACATATGATTTCCCTTGGAATCATATCATTCGCCTTCTCTAAGTCAATAAAAACAATTTGTAGGTTACACTGTCTTTCCCTGTAGTATTCCATTAACCTTCGAAGAAGTTGTCAAGCTTCTGTCGTAGACCTTTCTAGCATAAAGCCAAATTAGTCTTTCGAGACAAAAGCATCCTTTTGTACTCTCTTCTCGATCACTTTCTCCCATAACTTCATGATGTGACTAAATAACTTGATGTCTCCGCAGTTGTTACAACTTTGGATATCCCCTTTGTTCTTGTATAAAGGAATTACCATACTACATCTCTACTTGTCTGGCATTTTAGCAAACTTAAAGATCACTTTAAAAAGCTTGGTTAACCAAGTAATACCCTCTTTGCCTAGGCACTTCCATACCTCTATGGGGATCTTGTCAGGTCCTACTACCCTACCACCCCTTATCTTTGGCAACATATTCTTAATTTCAACCCTCGTAATCTATGGCAAGCAAGTAAATTACAAAACCTCTCAGACAAGCTAAGGTCACTTAGACAGATGTTATCCTCTACGCCTTCATTAAAGAGGTTATAGTAGTACCTCTGCCATCTACGCTTGATGTCATTTCCAGCTACAAGCACCCATCCTGCTTCATCTTTTACACAACGAACTTGATCAAAATTTCTTACTTTTTCCAACTTAAAAATATCCTTTTCTCTATCCTTAGTATTCAATAGTTGATAAAGTTGCTCATAAGCTCTACTTTTAGTTTATGAGATTATCATCTTTACCTCTTTCTTGGCCAATTTATATCTTTCTTTGTTATTAATTCTCTCTATCTTTGTGGAACTATCCTATATAGCTTTGTAGGTAGCCTTCTTGAGCTTAACTTTCTCTTGAATCTCCTCATTCCACCACCAAAACTCCCTCGTACTACCCCTCGGCCATTTAGAAGTGCCTAAGGTCTCGACAGTTGTGTTCCTTAAAAGAGTTTAAACTCTCTCCCACATCTAGTTGGCATCTCCTACCAAAATCCAATCTTCTTCATAAGTTACCCTATCCTTAAATTGTTTCACCATATCCCCTTTCAAATTCCACCATATGATTTTAGTGCACCTTTTAAGACTTTTCTTTTGCCTCTAATCCTTAATAAAAAGATCCAAAACTAGCAACCTATGTTGAGTTGACACGCAAGCACTAGGTATCACCTTGTAATCCTTACAGCTCCAACAGATAAAACAAAGCTCTCACGAAAATGTCTTTCTTTCCATAAGATAAAAAGAGTGTAATGGTCTCGCTTCTTAGTTAATGTAAAACATCAATGGCAGGTCAAAGGTTTAAGTAGTTACAAAAATCCCCAAATTACAAGTAATAAAGTGCCTATGTTGGTTGATTCTTTTTTCTTTTCGTGATTTTTCATTCTTTTCATTTTAAAAATTTTAAATACATATTTGATGGTTTTGCAACACAAAATCAAAATCAGAAAACAACAAAATATAAAACACAAATATCTTAATTACGAGGAAAATAAAAGATTTTATCGGATATAAGCTACTCATAATATCAAAGATTGAAGTGATTTGAAACAAATCTTCCTCCATGCAAAAATAATGAGAAATAAAGCAAAAATGGTAGTAAATTATAAAATTTTCAGGCATTACTACACGTGGGTAGTCTCTGTTTTGTACTTTTGTTGTATAGTGACTTATGAATTGTTTTCATTAGGTTAGTTATGTTGACATGCTTTATGATTTTATAAATTAACTCTTGACTGTCTTGTAGTTTATAAAAGACCTTATGTATGAACCTTTGGTACTGTTGTTGAGATTGCTTTTGAGTGGACTTAGAAGTCCAGAAGTTGTGATAGAGTTTTAATGTGAATATAGAAGTGCGTTTAAAACTGATTTGTAGTTGTTTTGATTGAGTTTTTGGATTTTTAAAATACAGTTGTTGTGCTGTCAAATGTTTTTAAAAGATATTCAGTTAGCCTTGCATAATCAGATTAAGGGTACCGTGAGTGTCCTTAGCCTAGGCATGTGACGATTGTCATGTGTCGGATGTAGTACCGGGATGTGACATCCTTATATCGCAAATATATAAGACCTTAAAGATGATTTTTCATTAGATTTACAACAAGAATCCTTACTAACTTCTCAGGATAAATTATTTCCTAGAATATCTTATTTAGAAACTGGTGTTTCAAGTAGTAAACAATATGCTAATACTTTGATGAGAACCGATAGAAAGATAAGTTCTAATTATAAAATTAAAGGAGAATATTTTAATGGTACAAATTAAATTCTTTGTAACTTCGTAATCGATATTGGAGCTAATGGAAGTTATATTTAATCATAATCTAATCCATAATTTACCCTACTTGATACAAATGGCATTCCATATACTCCAGATGCTACAGGAAGCAATCTAGAAAATGAAGCTAAAGTGCAAGGAGATGCCATGGGAAATCATGTTGAGGTTGTTCAAGAAAAACCAGATCATTCAAGTCCCAATATGGAAGGTTTTCCCAGTATGGAAAGTTTTGTCGGT
>JANIPN010000009.1:10670131-10681510 GCA_027478595.1 Erythroxylum anguifugum
ACCAAAGGAAGGTTTAGGTAAATTTTGTCTCATCTCTCTCTACATTAGGATTTTGAGTTTGGTGTTAAGATATGTTGCTCTTCATGCTTGATTATGCATGAAACATGGTTTAAATGAAAGAAATGTGTCATGGAGAGGGTTCTTTAAGTCAAAACCAAAATTGTCCCCTTTAGGTGAGTTTGTGGATTTTTGAATATCTTTTGAAATTGATAGTCTAAATGAATTCTATGATGTTAATTATGTATGTAAGTTATGAATTGATGATGAAAAATGAGGAAGACATACATTGGAAGAAGGCTTTCAAGTTTATGCCTTTAGGTGTTTGATAAAATGCCTCAGTGAACTTGACTTCGGATTTAAGGATTTTGATGGTGTGCATTGGAAAGACTTTAATGTTTACTTAGAGTAAACTTGAATTCTTACTTAGATTGATGAATAATGGCCTTATGTGCTTGGAAAAAAGTGTGCTTAATTATGTGGTGAAATGAGTAAGTGTGGGATTAAAGGCATTAAATGCCTTAGAAAATGCAAAAGAAAAGCTAATGTGAATAGTAAGGAAGTAACCATGTGAGAAGCTTAATGGTCAAATCCTATAGCTTAAAGAGAGTGATATTGTGTTTTATACACTTATGTGATGGTGTATAAATATGAAATTTGTGTTTTAGTAGTAAATACATTGTATGTCTTTTCATGTATAAAGACGCGGGAGCTGTGAATCAAGGAACTCATACAAAGGATTTTTGAAAGCAAGGGAGTGTACACCTTCTTTTGAGGTGAGTTGGGAAAACCATATTTTCGCAAATAGGATTAGAACAACCTAAGACAAGCATGATGACTTGTATTTGAACTTTAAACCTAGGCAACGTATGGTAGAATTGAATTTCAAATGGATGCTAATATGTTTAGGTATTTAATAAACTTCATTGTTTCAAACAACTATGCATTCGGATACAAAAGATAACTTTTATTGTACAAAATAATGTTTCAACATAGTTTTTGAAACTGATATTTTTATTACATATTTTGAGAAATGTTATTATTTTTAACAAATCTGAGTTTAAATTGCAAAGAATGATGTTTTATTTTATGAAACTACATTTTTGAATAACTTTACACTTGGATTGTAAAAGATAACTTTTATTGCATGAAATAATGTTTTGAAATTTACATAAGCATAACCGAGTCATGTATTCTACATGTATTTGTTCTCTTTTAGCTTAGAGCTATGGCAAGGTTTCATTTTATCAATTGGACCGATAAATAAGGGCATAGTGCCTTATTTGATCTTTGTACTTAATATTTGTATATGATTCGTTTTGTGATTGGTGAGAAAACGATTGGCCAATCGTGTGCTAGGCACAACTAATTATTGATTAAGCGACCCACCTGTACTCTTGACGCTGGTACACTAAAGTCGAATCACCGTATCGACACCTTTATATAGGACTTGTAGGTGATTCCACACCTAGGGTCTAGATACCGTTAAGGTCATCACCTAGGTCATGACGCTCTTGTCGACTGTAGTTTGGACTCATCAAGGATGAAAGTCGAGCCAACACCAAGTATCGGTGGGTGTGCACATTAGTTTGGCCGACTAGTATTGTCACACATGATTGTTTTGGCTTATCATGATATTAGTTTTCTGACAGTATTTGATTGATACATATGATGTTTTATGCTTTTGTGTACTAGAACTGGAACCTATATTCATCGGATGATCAATTAATAGGCTAAGCCTATATGGTTCCTAACCAGTATACATTGAGTTATAGGCTAGGCCTATGGTTTTCGATGTGTTGTATATTCACTTCATAGGCTATCTACACCGTCTTGGTATGAATCAAATTCTATTTGTGTTATATGTTTTTCCTACTCACTGAGTACCTAGTGTACTCACCCCCTCCGCTTTCCAACCATGCAGGTTAATTTAGTAAGTTTGAAGCTCTGAGTGGATCGTACGGTCTTGTGACATTTTCGGGGTATTACCGTACGTGGGTAGTTTCTTATTTTGTACTTTTGTTGTCTAGTGGCTCATGAACTTTGTTTATGTAAATACGCTTTATGATTTTGTAAGTTAAATTTTGATTGCTTTGTGTTTTATAAAAGATTTTATATATGAACTTTTGATATTGTTGTTAAAATTGCCTTGAGTTCAGAGTGCCTTGAGTGGACTTTAAAGTCCTGAAGTTATGGTTGGATGTGAATATAAAAGTGTGTTTAAAAATGTTTGCAGCTTTTGGATTTTTAAAACACCGCCGTTGTGCTGCCCAAAAAAAGAAAAAAAAAGAAGAATAAATATTCAGTTAGCCTTGCATAGTCGAATTAAGGATACCGTGAGTGTCCTTAGCCCGGTTATGCGGCGGTTGTCATGGGTCCAATGTAGTATCGGGTCGTGATATAACAAGTTAAAATATTGGATATTAATTTTTTAATAATTTGTAAAGGTATAGAAATATAAGTGAAAAGAGTCATGATTCTGCACAAAAGGAATCATTGGTTCCACCTAATGTCTGAAAATACAACATTTCCTATGATATTCCATTAGGTGAAGATAGCTCGTAATACTGAGCTAGTGAAAGAGTAAGCAATTAATGACAAATTTAAATGATAAATTGTACCAATTATTTTCATACTACATAACTGATTTCATACTAAAAATACAAAGTAATCAATTTTACTATTTTAACCTTCGTGATAATTATCATTGGAAATTCATTTACAAACTAAATTTTGATAAAAGAAAAATTCATTTTATAATAGCCAGTTTCCAAAAACTTACTGAGGGTTAGAATGTTAGACTTTTGAGTCATATCATTTTAGAATTTATAAGTTTCATTTTATTCACATGCATAACATGAGCATATACACACATAAATGTTGATTTAGAAAACATTATAAAGATAGTATATGCACTTGATTGACATATTTTGGGGTATGAAAGGTTTAAAATGATTATGATATGATTTTGTGTTGTTTATGTCTTGAATTTTGGTTTGATGGATTATAATTAGTATTTTGGAGTTAATTGTTATGATTGGAAGAGCGATGAATTAAAATGTACATTTATTTTGGGAAAAATGTCAATTGGTAAGACAAGTTGACACATGGAAAATTAGGATGACTAAGCCTATAAAATGAGTGACATTTGGCATAAAAAAAATAGGTGACTAATGGCAGTAGTGATTAAGTGACAAATGGTTTAGGATTTTGATGACATTTGGAAGCCACATAAGAGGACATGTAGCTTATCTCCTTGGAAGACATGTGTCCTTTTAAAACAAGGACACCTTGCACCAAAAGGCTTAAGCAAATGCAAAGTCACTCATCTTTCCTGAAGTTTCTGCTGCATGCTTTCTTCTCATTTTCTCTCACCACCGAAACACTCACACCTTCACATCTCTGTGTTTTGCCTACATTTGTGTTCAATTACCACACCAAAATCCATGCTTTTACGCTTCATAAAGATAGTTATAGAACCAGATCATTGTTATACATGCTGCTCTCTTTTGATCTTTGCTGAAAACCATTGTACTTCCACCTTGTTTTTGGAATTTTGCTTGTATGCATGGAAGGCCAAGTTAACTTAATAATTGATGAGGCAATTGAGCTGATCAAGTAAGTGAAAGACTAATCTCTTATGATATATGTTAATAGAACTTAATGATGAATGAATTGGAGATGGATTGATTGTGATTTTGGAATGAAACGAGTGCTGGAAAATGATGCATGAATGATAGTTTTTGTTATGTTTTTGCATGCATGAAAGAAATAGTTTATGAGCTGCCATACAAATGATTTTGAGTTAGAATTAGAGATGAATTTGATGAGGAATTGAAGTATAACTGAGGTATACTTAAGGTATAATTAATGGACTGTTATGAGGGTGTTTTGAATTTGGTATGAAGGTGTTTGAATATGGAAAATTGACGAAAATTAGACAGTGCACTTTGGGGCACTCATCCCACGATCGAGGGGGACCAACACTTTGGGGCACTCATCCCACGATCATGGTTAAACCTTTGAAATAATAATTTTTGTTTTGTGAATTTGTTGAACAAATAAGGATAAGTAAATTTACATTGGTGTATTTGGACTTGATTAAGACTTGAAATGAACCTAGGTTATTGCTTGATTAATTGGTTAAGGTTTTATAAGTTTAGGTTGTTAATTGATGTCATTACTTAATGGACGGATTGTCTTGATATCAATGTATTTAAATATAGAAATTTTTTAGTTGTTAAAGGAATAAAGGTGTTCTTATGAATGCAAATATGATCCAAAGGATATGAGTAAGGTGTATTAGGTATGAATGAATGAGAATTGGGAAATTGTGTGAATGTATATTACTAGAAAAGGTTGATGAATGTATGATTAAAGAATTTATAGTAATTAAACATACTCAAGGTATAAACCTAAATGCAAAGTGGTAATATACACATTATAATAATTGAATGGTCAAGACTTATGAATAAGAATACATATCCGAAAACGTCAATTGAGCATGCATTGAACATGACACAAATACATGTGCATGATTGTATAATCATATGATTGAACAAATTAGTGATTGTGAACTATGTGTGTATTGCTTGACTATGGACGCAAAAGTTGATCGTCAACACCCAGACATTGCTGGATCATCAAGGCAATAACTTTTCTAGAGCATATTATGAGTTAACCTAGATGTGTAAACTCAATTATATGTGATTCTGTTGAATTGTATGTGTAATGTGGAATGTATGAACAATTGAATGATGAATGTCAGACTTAGATCTAAAGATGATATATGACATGAGCACATTGAATGAAAAGTACTGAAAGCATAATATGTGAATTAATGCATCTCATTACTTTAAAATGCATGATTAGATAAAGGAGTTATGACCGGAATAGCCAATGTGTGAAAAAAGAGCTTTAAGCTCAAGATTGTGCACAGAGAGCCACAACTCAGATAATAATGAACCCGGTATCCACAATGGATACAGGACAATAAATAAAATGAGCCCAAGATCTACAACAGATAAATGACAGTAAATTAGGTTGATAGGCACTCGGTCATAACAAGGAAAAATAAGAAAAAAAATCAAATATGCACTTGCATATACAATTATGCATATATCATATGAATGATTGTGATGATTTATTGAATTGTTCTGAAATAGTGATACGCAATGTTGGTATATAGTACTTGTTGAAATATGACAAAATGTGATGTGGTATTTGATACTGGATTTTGTAATATACTTGTTGAATTGAGTTATGTAATTTATTTTGGTGTTCTGACTTGAGTGAACAAATCGATGATGGTTCACTCATTGAATTCGTAAACACATCAAAATTGCAAATGTTGATTTTTAAGTTCAAATAAGTTATAGCTACTGAGGTTATATAGTAGAAGTCTAGTACTTGCATTTTGGGGACAATAATGGCTCAATGGTCTGGTCAGTTGATATCTAAGTAGTCTAGTTTATAATGTTTTCAGTTAGCATCCCATTTCATGTTGAACTTTTTGTATGGAGTATTGAACTCTCAAATGTTATGTAATGTATATACACGGATTTTGAATTGTAATGATACAATGTAAGTTTGATGTTTGTGAATGAATTGGGAGGAATTAATCATTTGAAATGCTAGTGATATATGTGATGCCTTCTAGTTAATGTGATTGTTCTAACATACCATTTTCGTAGAGTATATTATCGACTATCCGTGGATATGTTAGGGCATATGCGCTATGAGAGTGGTATGTTATACATTTTTTTGAAACCAAGTTTATCTCAATTCATTATTCTAAGCATTAAAAGGATTAAGATTAATTAGTAATTAAGTAACTTATTACGTGACCACCAATGTAATGAAGTTACTTTATCAATTATTTTTATAAAATTTTCTAAAAGTTAAATAATGAATGAAAATTCTCACTTTCATTATATATATGTATATATATCCGTAAGGTTAATCAGTATGTATAATATGCTACTAACAACTTTTTGTGCCTTTTAAACTATAGAGTTTTTTTTTAAATGAATATGATATTACTATAGATGAAACTAAAACTACATAAAAGTGAGTTCAAGGCATAATGCCAACCTTTTATGTACAACAGATTAAAAGGAACTAAATTAAGGCAGTACATCAATCAACAAAAAGAAAAAAGGCAGCTATAAGTTCCAAAGAAATTTCATCTTCATAGAAAAATTTTGCTGTGCATGGTGAACGACAAACATGCTCGAATATGGTTTATTATTCTACTAGCTAGCTGGTATTTCTCTTGTTTAGCATCTATGAATCTTCTTCGATTTCTCTCCATCCAAATGTTGTATATGGTGAAGATGAATATTCCTTTATACAATATCGAGTTTGGGTTCCCTTACTTCTGATAACCAAACTCAAGACTTACTCCCATTTGTAGCCACTATCATTACTAGGCAACATATATAGCATACTACTTTAAATAGCTTTAGAAAAGCTATATTGAAAGAACAAATATTCTCTGCCCTCAAAATGATCTCTGTGCTCAACCTCTCTGTTGCATAGAAAACATAACACATCTTCACTTCCATGTCATTGATTATTAGTTTTGAGTCTATTCCTTATTACAAGCCAATAAATAACAGAAGTTTTAGGGCATAAAGAGTGTTTCCATATAAGATTGGGCTAAGAAACTTCCATAGTAGTGTTAGTGAACAATTTATGACAAGATTGATTTGTGTACTGACCATTTGAAGTAAGTATCCATGTTATTAAGTCTTCACTTTGAGTTTTCCTCAGTGTAGGAAAATGATCAGTCAGGGATCGGAATCCCCTAAAGTTACCTTGCTAAGTCCTTTCCATGATTAGTGAGGAGACTCTAAGCTGTAATGATATTCAGTATCTAAGGTGATAAAATTCTATTAATTACACCAAAGGACTAATTTCTAGCCAATTATCATACCAAATCCATGTCTTCCTGCCATTCCCAATTGTAAGTTTGATGCAAGGATAAATGATATTTCTGATATATTTTATCAATTTTAGTTAATAAATGTATCTGTATAACGTACTAATTATACCCATAGAATGAGACAAATCCATACATTATATTTATTGAAATTTGAATTGAGTTATTCCCCTCCAATTTTTCCAATTCTTTTTGTTGAGTGTCCAACCTTGTTTTGAGATCTAAGATGATGTCGGATAAGATCACATTAGATAGAAATCAACTCTAAAAGATAAAAACCATGTGGGAGGATCATCTTAAAGATAGTGGAGATCTTTATGGATATGATTGTACCATTCCTAGATAGATGTAATCTTTTGTCTTGTTAGTTGGGATGTAGATAAATCATATAAGATAGAGTGCTATTTGGATTAGGATGTTATCTTATTGGTTAATGTGATGGAATCTGACTAGGATAAGATGTTCTAACTAGTTAAGTTCAGTTAGGATTTTGAAGCTATCAATCCAGAGGTGCCTATAAATAGCTGAGTCTTGCTCCAGGTGAACATGAGATAGAGAGTGCAGTCACAACGTTAAAAATGGGAAAAAGCAGTGAGAGGGTAGAGAGGGTTAGATTCTCATCCCTATTTGATTGTTTTTGGTATTGATTTAATGGTTTGTTAATTGTGATGTCAACTTTTTTTTAATCTTGAAACTTTGTGAGACAACTTGTTGTTGTAAGGGGTGATAGATCATCTTTTTTTTATAAATCCTTATTAAGTTTAGTGTATTTATTTGTTAGCTTGCCCTGTGTTTTTTCCCTTTACAATGGAGGGTTTTCCACATCAAATCTTGGTGTTTGCTTCATCATTTAGTTTCTTCTCATATTTTTCTACTGCTGTAACTTGAAGAGTTATTTTTTGTCATTATTATTTGTTGATATTTTAGAGAGTTGTGTATTTGTCTCCTAATAACTGGTATCACAGCTATCTAATGGAAGGTGGGAACAACAATATAGTCAAGTTAACGTCATCAAATTACTCGATATGGAAGCCCGTGATGGAGGACCTTTTGTATTGCAAAGATCTTTTTGATCTTATTGATGTGGATAGAGGTGTGAAGGAAGACGTTCGTTCAAAACCTAAAAAGGTGTCAAAAAAAGAATGGGAAAACTTAAGCTAAAAAATTTGGTCACTATCAGACAATAGATTGACATTAGCATATTCAACAACGTGTCTCAAGAAATAAATCCTTTTGAGCTATCGAAGAAGCTAAAAGGTCTGTATGAAAGGAAGATTGCTCATAATAAGGCCTCTCTAATTGAGAGGCGTGTGAATTTAAAGGTGAGGCCTGGAAATCATTTTGGGAGCATCTAAGTGATTTCGAAGACTTAATCAATATGCTTACAACAATGAACATCATTCTTAATGATGCACTTTAATCTCTACTCCTATTAAGTTTATTATTGGATAGCTGGGAAATGCTAGTGGTGATGATTAGAAATTCAGCTCCTAAAGGTGTGCTCTCTTTGGATGTAATTAAAAAGGTTATGTTTAATGAAGAAATTAAAATAAAGGAGATAGGAGTTGACAATGTGCATGCTTTTGTGATAGAAAGCAGGGGAAGGAATAAGAATAGGGGTCCCACAGGCCGTAGCAAGCCTGAGAACTGTTCAAAGTCTAGAGGTGAAAAAGATATGAAGATATGCCACTATTGTGACAAGCTAAGACACATTAAGAGGTTCTGTTATAAGTGAAAGAAGGATTAGAAAAAGCAAGAACATAAGAATGATGGTGATGATAAGAGTACAATTGCAACTGCTTCAAACATAGATGATGAGGTGTCCCTAGTTAATGCAATGAGTGAATGCTTCCATGTCAAAAATATTAGTTCAGAATAGCTAATTGAAACGTGAGCATCTTATCATTTTATTCCAAAGAATGAATACTACTCAAGCTATAAGAGTGGAGATTTTAGGAGTGTATAGATGGGAAACAAAAGTTTTACCAAGATAGCCAGTATATGTGATATATCCGAGCTGATTGACTTGTAAACATTGGATACTTACTGAACTTAAGAGATGTATGACACATCCCTGATTTAAGGCTGAATTTGTTATCAATGAATGTGTTAGATCAATAAGGATTTCAACAAACTTTTAGGGATAGAAAGTGGAAACTATACAAAGGCGTAATGTCGGAGGCTTAAGGAGAGTTATGTTACTCATTATACAAGACAAACGTAAAGGTGTGAGGTGGTGGAGAACTATACATATCCAAAAAGAAATCTTCACTGAATCTGTGGCATCAATGATTGGAACAAATAAGTGAGAAGAGATTAAAGTTGCTGGCTGGAAAATCCCTTATCCCAATTAAGAACTCACAACTACTTAATCCTTGCGATCATTGTTTGCCTGGAAAGTAGCTTAGAGTCTCTTTTAAGAGAAGATCTAAAACGAATTTAGAGTTGTTGAAGTCGGTGCATTTAGAAATCTGTTGTCCTGTTAAGGAGGATTCACTAGGAGCTAGCAAATATTTTGTTACATTTATTGAAGATGCTTCGAGGAAGACTTAGGTGTATGTGATTAATTCTAAGAGTAAAGTATTTAAAACTTTCAAGAAGTTTCATGTAAAGTAGCTTGCAAACTGAAAATGGAGGGGAGTATGATTCTAAGGTGTTTGAAGAATATTGTACATTGCAAGGCATCAAACATGAGAAAACTAAACTAAGGACTCCACAGTATAATAGGGTTGATAAGATGATGAAAATAAACCATTGTGGAGAAAGTTTATTGCTTGCTGAGGATTTATATGTTGCCAAAGACGATCTGCCGAGAAGCAGTATGAACTATAGTCTGCCTAATTAATTGAGCTCCCTTAGTTTTGTTAGATTTTGAGATTCCCGAGAGAGCATAGATTGGAAAGGATCCCATATATAATCACTTGATAGTTTTTAGCTGTGAGGTATTCAAACACATACCTAAGGATTAGAGAAAGAAGATTGACTCAAAGTCAATACCTTGCATTGTTTGGATATGGTGGTGATCAATTTGACTTCAAACTTTATGCCCTAAAGACGCAAACTGTAGTCAAAAGCTAGGATGTCATGTTTCAAGAGCACGAAAGAGGTGCTGATCTTTTGAGTAGAGAAAAATCTTTAAACTGTAGCTCATCATATGGCATAATTGGCTCTTCATCCATTCCTTCGACTATCAACCAGTTTATAGGTGAAGAAGATAAAGTGAGTGACCAAGCATACATTAGTGGTGATCAAATACATTTTGATATTGATGAGCTACTTGAACCATATCCAAAAAATAACGAAGTTAAATCCATTGAGGATAATGAATAGGGGGAGCAATAGGATACAACAATTGATGAAACACAACTTAGAAGGTCAACAAGGGAGAAAAGGCCTTCTAGAAGGTATCCAAATTTTAAGTACTTATTACTTACTACTAAAGGGGAGCCTAAGAATGTGCAAGAAGTTACATCTTATGAAGATCTCTAGCTCAAAGCTATGAAGAAAGAGATGGATTCTTTGAAGAAGAAGAATACATACAAACTTGTAAAGCTTCCAAAAGGCAAAAAGGCATTGAAGAATAAGTGGATGTTCAAGATAAAGAGAGATGGTAACAAGTTGTTCAAGCACAAGGCGAGGATAGTAGTGAAAGGATTCAATCAATCGATGACTTTATGAAAACTTTTCATCTGTATTCAAAATGAACTCAATCTGAATGGTTTTGGTTTTAACTACCTATTTAGATCTTGAACTCAAACAACTGGATGTTAAAACAACCTTCTTGCATGGGGACTTGAAGGAGGAGATATACATGGAGTAGTTAGAAGGTTTCAAAGCTAAAGGCAAATAAAATATGGTCTTTAAGTTGAAGAAAAGTCTATATGGCTTAAAAACAATCTCCAAAGCAGTGGTATCTAAAGTTCGACTCATTTATGACAGATCATGGTTTCAAGGAAGCTTATGTCAATGTGTGTATGTATTTTAAGAAGTTTTGAGGTGATAACTTCATCATTCTTCTTCTTTATGTTGATGATATGTTAATTATGGGTTAAGACATTGGTATGATTAAAAAATTAAAGAAGGACTTATCTAAATCTTTTGGCATAAAAGAATTGGGACTTGTAAAGCAAATTTTAGGCAACGAGATAACTCGGGATAAGAAGGATAGGAGATTATGGTTGTCTCAGGAGAGACATATTTAACTAGTGCTAGAAAAGTTCAATATAAGGCATGTCAAGTCAATTAGCACACCACTGACATCTCATTTCTGTAGGAAAATTCCGGGAGGTACATCACATGTACCAGGTGCAGAAAACAAAACTTTTTTGTCACCGGGACTTTCCCGAACCCAGGATCTAGGTATCGGTATGAAGACTCAAACCTAAACAGCCAATAGAGACTGTCTCTAAAGGTGATCCACGCAGAGATCAGAAAACCTA
>JANIPN010000009.1:10793785-10805451 GCA_027478595.1 Erythroxylum anguifugum
TGACTCGATATATGATATTTGATCAGTTGCAGCCTTGTAAAATAAGGGTATGTATTTGCTTTTCGTCACCGTTTGGAGACCCCTTAGATTATGCGTTTGGACCCCTTAGTTGGGGATAAACTTGATGATTATCCCCAACTAAGGGCCAAGGGTTGATTATGCGTTTATGTTAAAAAAAAGTTTAATGTTATAAAAATTATATATTCTAAAAACAATGTTAGAAAAATCGAGTTTACTATGCTCAATACATATAAAATTACTAGGCTTATATAAAAATATTTGTAATGCTTATGATATAATCTTTTGTTAATAACTATCTCATATGTAAGTGAATGTGTCGTTATGTTAAAATATTCTTTATAAATTTTTTTAAAGATATATGCTAATCAGTTATTTTTATAACACGAAAAATCTTAACTACTATTTTCAGGTTTATATTGAAAAGATTTTGGTCTTTAAAATAACTACATATATTGAATTGATAATTTATTTTACATAGTTATGTGACGATTCAACAATAAATTCAATTGAAATAAATCTAACACATTAAATGATTATATCATAAGGAATTTAAATACAGAAATTTTGCAAAAGCTTTCAAATCAGAACCTAAATTTTGGTGGCCTTGATAGGGAATTTTATTTAAATTAACTTTGCACATTAAATGATTTATGTTATGTAAGAGTAATTTAGACATTAAATAATAGCCATAAAATCCATCAATTTAGTAGCCTCTTGATTTTTTCTTTAATTCTAAATATGAAATTGAGGTTTAGTTGAGGAATATAGAATTTGTGTTGGGAAATAAAAAAGGTTGAATTATAAGTGTTTTGAGGGGGCTTGGGAAAAGATTGGAATAAGGTTAAATGAACCATATACAACCGGGATATTATATATCAATTGGTAGCCTTAAGGACATGATTATGAGCTCTATCTTTATATATAAATCACTTCATCTTTATTTCTCTTTCCGATATAGGATAATTCTACTGGTGAATCTCTGACATCTCACATTTAACAAGTGAATTCATTATTATTAACCTAAGTCTTCCTTAATTCATAACTACCGCGAAGCATTTGAGTCCCTTCATGTGATCATTTATTTGACTTAAATCCCTGGATCACCATTCATTTGACCCAAACCTATTAATCTCTACCCGTTGAACTTCACTGACCTAACTTTGATACCAATATTGGGTTTTGAGGCGCACATGGCTAAATCATACTTTTAAGGAGTTGTAAGTAAAAAGAGGAAGCATTATGGTGGGTTTAGTGAAAAAGTGGCAAGAAAAGCTTCCACAATTCTTAGGATTCTAGGAAGGCTAAGACTAATTAAAATGGGAAAGAAAAAGATCCCACTAAGAAGAAAAGCATCAAAAGAGTCAAGTGCTATAATTATGGCATAAAAGGGCACTTCATTTGTGATTGTCACGAACTTAAGAAGAAAACATCATATTATATCGTTTAGCATATTGTATTTATCTTTTTTTTTTGGTAAGAAGAAAGGGAGCAAAGCTCACAAAGACAGAAATACTTTTATAGTATTAGATATTTAATTACAACATTTAATACTTGTAATATCAATGCTAATTTGTGGCATACTAGACTTGGTCATATTATATAAGATTGAATAAATCAACTACTTAAAGAGGATTTTTTAGAAGAAATAGATTAAGTATTATCTACCTGTATACATTATCTATGTAGAAAAATAGCACGAAAATTATTTGATAAGAGATAAAGAACTAACTATTAAGCCATTACATTTAATTCACTAAGATATATATAGCCTAACGAATGTGAGAGCAAGACATGACAATAAGTGAGAGCAAGACATGACAATACTTATTTTTATCACATTTATTAATTACTATATTCGGTATGGTTATATCTATTTGATTTTTCATAAATTTGAAGCATTATATTGTTCCTAAAAGTATATGACTTTAACCAATTAGATAAGCAAATAAAGGCTCTAAGAACCGATCAGGGATAAGAGTACTTTTTTAATCAATTTAAGAGGTTAAGTGATGAAAAATGAATAAATAGAAAAATGAATATTCCTGGCAAAATGGTGTTGGAGAGAGGAGAAATAGAATTTTCCTTTTAAAAAATTTAAATCTATAATGGTTCAGGAAAAATTCACATATCACTTATTTGATGATGTGTTATTAAAAGCCATACATGTACTTGATTAGGTGCTTATCAAATTAGTTACTAAAACATCATCTGAGTTATGGATAAGAGATTTGATTTATAATATCTAATTAAACTCTCGGTGATGTACCATTTACATTCATGATTCCTCATAAAAGTATAACAAAATTAGGTCCTAGAAGGAAGAAGAATCTCTTTAAAAGATACTTTAAACATTTCAAGGGTATGTGTTTATAGCTTAACGAGGTTAATAAAAAGTAATTGAATGTAAATTGATGGAGATCACTGTCTTGGAGAATGCTTGTCCAAGGCAAGTAAATATAGGACAAAACTTATCTCTATATGAGATATCAAACTAAGCTAATATAGTAAGTTGAGTCCAATTGGAAGAAATAGATCTAAGTGAGAGTAATTTAGGGGATTATGGATCAGTTTATGATCAATAGTAATTGAATCTTAGTGCCCTCCTATTATTTGATTCAAATAGGAGCAATATGAAAGTAGAGAAATATGTTCCTCAAAACATTCAATTGTACCTGCAGTATGAGCAGATTAATTCCTAAATAGAATTTAAAGGGAAACCTTTAAGGTAATTCCATATGAAAAATAATGATCGGAGAAATGTGAAAAGACTCTATCTAGTTTTGATAAGAAAGAATATGTTAAAGCAATAGAAGAAAAATTAACTTTAATGATCTCAAACTAAGTCTGAGACTTGGTTAATCTTCTTAAAGGAACTAAAGCCATTAAGAACAAATGAGCTCTTAAAATTAAGCAAAGGTCTAATGGCAATAATTCATCTAGTTTTTTGAGAGGGAGAAACATAATAGGAACAGATTGACTACGAGAAAACATTCTCTCCTGTTGTGAAGTTTATATCAAGTTGATTAATTATATCTTTAATTGTTGGAATAAAGATTTATATCAAATAGATCTAAAGACTATATTGAATGGAAAACTGGACGAAGAAATCTATATAGAACAACTAATATGCTCTGTTTAGAAAGGCCATAAGCATAGAATGTGTAGATTATTAAAGTTGATTTATGATTTATAACAATTTTTGGGTTAGTGGTATATTCATAGGATTTTAGTATAATTGACAATGACAACTAAGTATATATTAAATTAGCTATTAGTCACATTTAAGAAGAAAAATATGGATGGGGTTATATCAGTGACTTGGATTTTGTACCGTACTGGCCGGTACATTATCCATGTCCTCAAAGTTGGAGATTTACTCCTTACAATTTAAGATGTATGAAATTGGTCAAAACAGTAGAAAAAGGATGGGTGTACTCCTATCATGTGGAGAAGCAGGGTTTGACCTTGGACAATGAACATCAAGTGCCTAGAAGGCAACGTTCCAAGAGGGCAGGAGATTGTCCAAGCAGCTCTCGACCAAGCAGTGTCCGTCAGAGTTAAGTATCTCAAGATGGTCTTCGGGACATTCGCGATCAAATGGAAGAATTAAATGATCGCATTAATGATCGCATTGATGACCAACACATTATGCTCATGCGAATGGAGAAAACAGTGAATGATCAACACAGTATGCTCAAGAAATTGGATAAAAAGCATTAAGAAAATCTTTGATAAATTGGGATGTAGACATGATGATACTTCTTCATCTTGATGGTTGTTGTCTTTGTTCTTGACTAACATTTGTATGTTGTTAATTTCTATTTTTGTAACTGTTATTTTGTGTTGGTTTGATATTAAAGACTTTGGATATGTGTGCTCTTTGTTTGGTTTGTTATTGATTATGACACTTTGTTTTGATTATGAAAAAAAAGGGGGAGATATCATTCTAAATCTTCATGGGCTTAATTGCAATTGAATTGTTCTAACTAAATTGAAATTGCGTAAATTGAATTGAAATTGAGATTGCTGGCCACTTTGTTGGACATCTTTTGGCTTCAGGTTGGTAATACATTACACGTTCAAATTTGTTACTTGTTGACTGTCCATTGGTAATTGTCACAAATTATAGTTTGTTCCACTTTAGTTACAACTTTGATTGGAAACTTATTTGTTGGCTTAAACATTATGAATTATGGAATTATTGGATTCGTTGGTTAAAGGGGAGTCAAACTAACTAACTAGACAAGGCCTACAAACCTTGATCAAATTTTCTTTGTTTTCGATTTTTTTTCAATTTCTAAATATTTCGTCATTATAAAAAAGGGGGAGATTGTTGGACCAATGGTGGTTGCCAAATAAAATCCCTCTATGTTTTGATAATAATAAAATGTATAGAAATGATTAAGAAATTATTTCAGGTATTTCTGGTTTAATACAAGGTAGCATTAATCTTCAAATGTCTAAGAGATAAAATATCATGAAGATAGTGATAATCTCCAACGATCAGTAGATAGACAATTTAATCAAAAGCTGAACAACGTGCAAAAGGTAATCTTCGTGAAAGATTATAGTTGAAGATTTGTATTCCAACAAACAAGGATCAAAGATTATCTGAAATATATCCGTTGGAGCTGGCACAAGTCGACCAGAATGTTACAAGTCGACTGGGAATTAATATATTTGTTAAGTGGGGCTTAATCAAGTCGACCAGAACATTGCAAGTCGACTGAAAACAAGAGATCTGTAAGCTGGATAATTGTACAAGTCGACTAACATCACTCAAGTCGACTTATCGTGAAGCGAAGATGAAATTTTCATTCAGAATATTGGTACTAGTCGACTTACACATCTCAACCAGTCGACTATCAGGCAGCTAAACATAATCTGAAAGAGTCAATTGATATCAAACGGATTAAAAATGTTTCTACAACGTTTATGAGTATCAACAACGGCTAGAAGAAGATCCACAACGTCTATAATCCTCTGCAGCATGAAAATAAAAGGAGCAACTTCAAAGATTCGAAGATAGCAGTGATAGCAAAGCATACCGATTAATTGTTCATCATTTTATTGCTCTCAAATTGCTTCTAGCTCATTCAATTATGTCTAGTTGTGCCGAGCTTTGTTAATTTTCAATTTCAATCATTGTTATTGTGAGTTGAGTGATTAGAAGAAAATCACTGGTGTGGATGGATTTGTGTCAGAAATCAAATCAGATTGTGAGGTGTTGCTTGAGCTAGAAATCAAGTGTGTTGTAAAAGTTCACACTGAACTAAAAAGTGTACAGTAAAGTGGTTTGCCAAATCCTAAGTGGGAGCTTAGGTAGAGGACGTAGGTCTTAGCACCGAACCTCTATAAAAACAGTGTTTGCTTTTTTTTCCCTATACTCTTTATTTAATCTGTTTGATTGTTTTGTGTGTGTTAATTTATTGTTTTTGTGTAGAACTTTGCGCAAAAGTTTCATCGATCTATTCAACCCCCCTTCTAGATCGCTTTCACTAATCTATTTCCATATCTCTTTAGGCCAGACTTAATCTTGAGGTTCACGTAGAAAACTCCTGACTCTGGATATCGCCTACCTTTGGGGGAAGGAGGACTATCTCAGATCAGGCCAGACTTAATCTTCAAGCCAATTTGTTATAGCATACTAGATGTGAGTTTTAAAAGGTAAACTGAATGAATAAATAAGAGAATTTAACTTAAGGACTAGGTATGCAAGAACTATCAATTACACAACATTATAAAATAAAACACGTGCTTTGATAAAAGAGTGTTAATAATGTTAACACATAAAGCATGTCATGTATACATAGATAACTAATAAGAATAATATAAGTTATAATTTCAACTTATATTATGTGGGGACCCTTGAGGTTATGTAAACATCAAATTGAAATATCCTCTTTACTCGGATTCTAACTCCAAAAAGTGAATTGATGTTTGTTATCGTAAAATATTATTAATCATGAATGATTTGGTATAATGGGACATCTTAAAAAAGCAAGTTGATTTGACTTAAAGAGTTGAGAAACAAGAACGATTATTATAAATTCAAGTTTGCATTAGGATGCATTCAAAAGGACAAACTTTCTAAGTAAAAATTAGTATGAATACAAAGTAGCAGTTTGTTCAAGATTCATTTTTTTAAGTTGAGAGATTATGTACTCCTAACATATATATATAATATTAGATCTCTCAAAGAATGACGATCATACATATTATTACTCAAGTATGAAATTTAGAAAAGGTCAAGCATGTTGACTTGATCATGTATATTTGAGAGATATTGAAATAATCTGAGACACCGTTAATGAATCCCATTGAAATATGTTCTAAGTTAAACATATATACTAATATAATTTAAAGTCTCCTATTAATTTTTAAAATAATCATAAGCAGACAATGAAATTATGAGAAGAAGGGTTTTAATATGAAGTTGTTTTGTAATCCATTAAAACTAACTCCATTGAATAGTAGAGAGTTATTTAAAGAAGTTTGTCCTTCTTAATAATATTTTAAAAATTAGACCGGAAGTTAAACTAATAAGACAAGAAGTTTAAAATTTACAAGGTTTAACTTATATTAGACTGTCATAAAATTGATTAAAGATTGAATAAAATTAAATAATTTACAGTAATATTGAAAAAGATTGTCCTTATATATTGAAAAATTTAAAATTTAATTAAAAAATATTTCTATATTATTATTTGTTTAAAGACTCATAAAAGTTAAAGTATATTTAAAAAACAATAGATAGGACTATAACTTTATTCTAACTTCTTTTTTAATATCCTTTAGACATACTTCTTTATAGTTTAAATATTATTTTTTAACACATTCTTAAATTATCTTAAGCAAAATTACTTATATATACTAATTAACAATTGAATTTATTAAAAAATTATGATAAAATAATAATTAGTTTTTAACAATAATAATTTAAAATTTTCAATTAAAATATAAGGATAAATAAAGAACCTAAAATATGACGATTCTTGGATTTTTTTGTCATAATAATTTTCCTTAGGGTACTAATGTTACATTTTAAGGACTTATCAATGCCACTCATGATTATTGTGTTGGTTGTGAGCATAATTTTATGAAATGTAACAAAATTCAAAAATTTATGGAACTCATAAATATTTATTAATATTCATAATTTTTTTAATACAAGTTTATGAATACCGACCTTTCTCTATTGCTTTATAATGCAGAAACGATTATCAGATATAAACTACTGACCTAATTTTGTTAGAAAATTGGAACGGGATCAGATCTTGACCGCAGTGGAATAGTTAAGAACCTAACGAGGAGCTTGTTGAGTACTTCCATTGCAAGTGAGAATAGATAAGGGAAAATGGATCCCTTTGTCTGATTCCGCTTGCCACTTTCATTGTGTTTGAGGGTACCCCATTAATCAAAACTTTGAAAGTAACTGTACTTATGGATTGCTATATCTAAGTGATGAAATGTGTTAGAAATCCATAAGCATGTAGTACATTAATTAAGATAGACCACTCCAACATGTCATAAGCTTTTTGAAAGTCCACTTTTATAGCACAATTTTTGTGACCTTTCATCTTTTATAATGCTTGAATCCAATGGACCTTTCAAGAATGTAAGCTCCTTGACTGTGATTTATTTGATTAGGAAGTATGGCTTTCAATCTCAGTGACAACACTTTGGAAAGATTTTATAAACTATGTTGCAACAAGCTACAAGTTGAAAGTCTCCAAAGTTGGTGGGATTTATGCCCTTAGGAACTAGACTAATCATGGTGCTATTGATTTCTTATAATAATTTGCCTTTGTTGAAAAATTCCTTCACACACTCCACCACCATCTTGTTAGTAATGTGCCAAGTTTTGAAGAAAAAGTTGGCATTAAAGCCATAAAAACCGAGAGCTTTCTTGGGATGCGGTGTTTTAAAGGCTTGGATGATTTCATGGATCGAGATTGGTGCACAAAGAATGCTAATTTCATTTGGCGATAGATGATCTTGGATGATTTCTTTGATAATTCTAGTAGAGGATTGAGAGTTGGACTCTGTTCTCAACAAATTTGTAGAATAATCCTCAGCTGCTTTGATAATCAAGGCTTGGGAATCTAAAGTGGAACCTGAGCGACAAATAGAAACAATTCTGTTAGAAGCATGTTTAGAAGTCATTGCTTTATAAAAACAAGCTGAATTCTTATCTCCACGTTGAAGCCAATTCACTCTAAATCTCTACTTCAATAGGGAGTGATGGAATTTGAAGGCCTGGGAAAAAGCTTTCAAAGCTTGTTTCTCTTTGTCAATAAGGAGGTTGGAAGTGGGATTATAATAGACAACAAATTGAGCACATTATAAAGATTTTCTTGCAGTTGAGACTAGATGACGTGTATTTCCTATAATTTTCTTGTGAAAAATCTTGATTTCCTCTTCTATGGACTGGAGCTTCCTCATAAGAATGAACTGCTTAGTACCAGCAAAGGAGACATTAGAGCCTCTTTCCACCATATTAAGAAACTCTACAAGGCTAGTCAAATAAAAAGTTAAATTTGAACGGAAGGCGTGTGGTAATTTTGGTATGGTTGAGGCCTAGCAAGATTAGGGAGTGATTAGAGAGTTTAGTATCACGAAAAAGAGCTTGAGAGTGAGGAAAGTTTTGGGACCCCTCCAAGTTGGCTAAAAATCTATCTAGCTTTCTTCTTATGAAACAATTTTCATTCTATTTGTTGCTTTAAGTGAAGAAATTGACACCATAAGGAAGATCAACAATTTAAATGCCATTGAGACACTTCCTAAGGTCATCACAGTAGTGTTTGTGACCTGTTCTGTCTTCAAATTCCTCAAAACATATTGTAACATTGAAATCACCATGGATTAGCCATAGAGCTCTTATTATATAAGCTAAATTCTTGAGTCTGGTCCATAATGCAGTTATGTGAAAAGAGTAAATAAAATCATAGATAAAAGAAAGGTGAATGCTAATTTTTACCTCTTGCATGTGAGTTTCTAGGTGGAATATTTGGTCCTTGATGTCGGAGTTGAGATTTGAAATTTTGGTAGAATTGTATATTGTTAGTATTCTTCCATTGGGGTGATTATCATATGTTGTGGATTAACTTCCATTCACTTAGAAAAGACCTCAGAATGTCATAGTTGTTAAGCTTTATTTATGACTCTAGTATGCCTAATAAGGTAGGCTTATTATCTATGATGAAGTCTTTTAACAAAAGTTTTTTCTTAGGGGAATTAAGGCCCTTAACATTTAAAACTGAAATTATCATGAGGTCTAACCCATTGAGGAACTTTTCCTTTTACTAGATCTTCCCTTATTGGTAGGGGATGAAACCGGAATCTTCATTACAATCATCAGCTGATGTGGTCACCTTCATGGGGGTAATTGAATGGTTATATTTATCTATTGTAGCTACTGCTGCTTGCTTTGAGTAATTATTCTGTGGATTTTCATTTTCCTTTATGATAGTGTCTTCTTTGCCTATAACTGGAGCAATTTGTATAGAATCAATCTCATCTCTAGTTTGTATAGTTATTTTTAGAGTAATTTGCATATAATAAATCTCATCTCCAGTTTCTGTACTTGTATATTGAGTTTTTATGTTATCATTTCCATCCAGGTCCTGAGAGAATCTAGATTTCAAAACTATACCAGTGACTTTCTAGGATTTAGTAGCTGAGACAGTTACAGGCTTCCAAGAATAGGAGACTTTGACTACATCCTCAACTAGCTCTATATTGTGATTTAGCCTAGGTAGTGGAATTTCCTTTAGTAATTGTGTCATTGCCTTAACTATTACACATACTCTGGCATAATTGATTATGCTTATTGCAGCCATAGTTTGGTTCATACATATGGGCTTAACTACAAAAGCTAGCTAATTGACTCAATCTAGTGGTTGTCCAATACTCAAGGGGAATTCCATGAATACACATCCATAAGGGGATGTTTGATTATTTAATTTCTTGACAATTAACTCATAGTCTATAGTTTTAGAGGAATAGTGGCTTGTTGTTCACGTGCCAAGGATCAGACTAGAGGACTTTTGAGGCTTCAACTTTGTTGTAAAACTTAAACAGAAAGATGTCCTGGTTATTGACAAGCAACTCCTTAAATCCTAGGGACTTCTAGTTGTTCCAAGCCTATGTCTTTATAGCAGGAAATGAAATCCTTTTCTCTGGAGAAAAACCAAGTAAGTTAGATCTCCAAATTTCAGCTTCAGTTTTGAGAGCTTCCAAGGGTGGTGCAACAATATGAGTGCTAGAATTTCTATGAGGTAGGTAAGAAATTTTGAGGTCAGGGTTGGAGTCACCAATGACTTGAGTCTAGGATCTTTTAAAGCCACCTATTAAGGTGGATTTGCTAGCTTCATGTGCAATGTTGGGGTTGATGAGAGAGGGATTAAAAGCTTGGGGGCTAGTTGGAGTAGAGGGGAGAGTGCTGGAATTTTTAGAGCATTCTCTTGGGTGAAAGACTTAAAAGCATGGAGGGTAGGGATGAAAATCAGCAGGAGACATGTTGGATGACATAATCAGGAGATGGAGGGAAAGATAAAATTATAAGATTACCCTTAAGGTGTACCAAAAATGTAGATGAGCACACAAAATGGCAGCGAATAGCAACAAGAAGACGAAGCGGGAAGCATAGAACTAAGGAAATGGAAGTCTGAGAATTGAAATCTAGCTAGAAACCAAAAGTGCGAGGATAAGGGAAGGCATCATAAGAAGAAGTTAGTCCTGGACAAGAGAAGGAGGAGCTTCTCACAATAGCCATTGAAAACTTTCTTCTAATTTATATTTTTATAAGAAATTAGTAATTAGGTTGTTATTGTTACTATTAATAAATAAAATTAGAAATAATTAAATTTTTCTATTAATAAATAAAATTATAAAATTATATATTATTTCATTAACTTATCATATTTATATCTCATTATTTATATAAAAAATACAAATATTTAAGATTTAATATCTAATGTTAATTCATTTCATTTATAATTAATTGTATATTAATTTATTATATTTTGTTCATAATCAATAATATAATAATAAATTTAACATGATAGTAAATTAAATATTTTATTAAATATTTATTTTATTGTAAAATAAATTAAAATTAAAATGATTAATTTCTTATATTTTATTATACTTTATAATTTTTTAGAATATATAAAAATAAATTGATTTATTTAACTTTTAATTAATAAATATTATTTTATTTTCCTTGTATTGTAAGCTATTATACTTAATGCCAACAAATGATTTTTTTGTCACATTGGTGTATTAGACTTAAAGCTAGTACTGATTAATATTTTTATACCTTATTATTTCTTTACTAGACTTGGTATCAATAATTAAATTTTCTTATCATATTGGCCCCTTAAATTTATACAAGTCCAAAATAATTTTTTTTTGTTTCATTAGATTTTTTGCACTTAATGCTAGCGCTAAATAATTATTAGTATAAATAAATTATTTGAGAAACAAAATAAATATTATGTAGTACAAGTTCTAAATAAAATTTTACCTATCATTATTAGTTTTTTTCACTTAATGCTAGTGCTAAATAATTATTAGTATAAATAAATTATTTGAGAAACAAAATTTAATATCATTATACATAATTATAGTATTGTTGTAAA
>JANIPN010000009.1:10813078-10826375 GCA_027478595.1 Erythroxylum anguifugum
TGTGAGATACTGTGATCAAGTGCTATACTGAAATCAATTGCTTATTATACTGTGCTTCACTGCATTGCCTCTAAGTTGTCTATTGACCGTGCAATTGGACATGTGCATTTCATACACAAATGCATAGACGGATAATAATAATAGTTATGACCGGAGCAGCTCACTGGCACTGAAAACGAGCCTTGAGCTTGAAGGGAGATAGATACTCCCTAGACGCGTCTACTGAATACTGTTTACTGTTTAAGTGCTCGGTCACAACACTGTAATTAAATGAGAAAGTGTCACATGTGCATTGTATAAATATTTGACTGAATACGGAAAAGGTGAAAAAGGCATGAACGCCTTATAATATTGTGATCTGCTTCTAAATACGGAACATGGTACTTCTGACTGTGTTATTGCCAACTTATCTACTGTTTGTCGCGCACATGAGTGTTTTAAAAAAATGTGTATACTGAGTTTTAACTGACTGATGTAGTACGCCACCCTCGCGGGGCACGAACTTAGATATCACCAACGATATCGAGTTTCGGGTCACGCGGGAGTGGGGTGTACATATACCATTATATTGAACCTATTCTTCTTAGTCTTCTCCTTTATTTCCATTTTCTTATGTCTAAGGATAACCTCATTCTGATCCTTCTTAGTCATTGACATCTTTCCATAACTTAAGACATTTTATTTCTAGTCTATCATTAGCCTATCTACTTAAATTATGGATCATTAACATCTCGTAAGGCTGCGAAACTCATTCTCTTTCTTGTTATTTAACTAAATGTCAACAAATAGTTATGCATACATTAAATATGGATATCAAATTACTGGCTTATTACCTTTTTCTCTTCTACCTCCCATAATACTTTCCTCACTTTCTTTGTCACCACTCAACCACTATGGCATTTTTTAGGGTGTTTCTCATTATAATCAACCTTTTATGTCTATTATTAGTTAAGTAATTAATCCATTTAATTCTTTGTAATTAGTATTCCTAAATGTTGCTATAAATTAACGATAAAATAGCATCACCTTTAACTTTTTATATTTGTGTTCCAATACCTTATTTGCATTCGACGCTTTATTAATTTTGATGTCATCCCTTGCATACCGTATTGCTCCACTTGAAAGGATAGCTCATATGTAGCTTGTTCAAATAAAAAATTTGCAAACAAAATAAATTAAAGGTAGGTATTATGAATTACACAGTTTGTACTAATTTAAATATTTTTTGATAATTTCAAATTGTTAAATGCTTAATTCACCTCAATACAGTTACGTATCCGTCCACGCAGGGATTAACACCTTTAGCCTCTATAGCTTGGCATAATCTATAAGCATGCTTGCAAAGGTGGTTCAGAATGAAATATCTCTAACCAAGTTACTCGCAGTCATCAACATTGACAAATTCATCTAACATTTGCATGTTAATATTGTACGTATTGCTTCTATATAAAAAAAATCAAAGAAATAAAGAAGGAAGTTTTGTTGGAAACTTTCCTCCATCCATGCACCCAAACTTTTTTGAGTATATACTTAATTATTATTTGCAAGTTATTGACTTCATACTCCTCATGAATTCTCAACACAATAGTCTCATTAGATTTTGTATGTACTCATTTTATTCTACGTAAAACTCCCATGATCTATGCTATAGTTGTAATACATAACGGTACCTTAGTTACGTATCCTAGATCGAATGTGAAAGGGCAAGAAATGAAGAAATGCGGAAATGCCTGATTTTGGTTTCCATAACTTCAAGCGAGCTTTCTGAAGTCAAAACAATCGCGAATCCACCGCTGCCTTCACGAGAATTGCTCTCTGGGATGCGAGTAAGGTCTTTCTACAGTTTTCTCAAAACGTAAGCTCTCTTAACGGGTCAGAGAATCCTTCTGATTACGATTGATATGAGCAACTACAAAAGACCTTAACCTTTATATATAACATCCATATCAGACTTCCTTATCATAAGATCGATATAGGTCTGGTCCACACTGATTGGGATCTATTTTCCACCTGAACTTTGACCCATTGATTTAAATCATTTATTGGGGCACTTTATTATTTTTATCTGGATCAAATTACGTAACTTAACCGATAAGTTATTGAAAATCAAATTAATAGTTGTCCAACTTTACGAGAAAGGACAAAATTGTCCAATATTCTCCCCTTGGACAATAATTAATTGCAGTTTTGACTCAAGTTTAAAAACATTTTAAAAACTCGGTTAAGCCACGCTACTGAATTAGTCGACTAGGTTTAAAAACAAAACATTTGATCCAAAGACAACAAAAGTCTATCATTCCGTCTTGCAAGGCTTTCGATACCGAAAAGTATCAAATGCATGTGTCATGTGCGACACAGATCCAATACAATCATGTATACCTAATACCTCACTAACATGAATGGGAAAATGGAGTGTGAAAAACTAGGATGATACTTTTATGATCTAAATTATATCATCTTCGTTTATAGGTCTCGATTTCTTCAACTTTATGCTAAACTGCATTAGAGAAATTCTATTTTCTCTCACCAAATGCTAAACTGCGTTAGAAAAAACCTTTATGTTCTCCAACTGAATGTTGAACTGCATTAGAGAACCTTTATAGTATTAAAAACTTATATCCCCCTATGTCATGTCAAAATTTATGGATATCTGTATAAAACTGTATGCGTCAAAATGATATAGGCTCAAGGTCGATCTATATATATATGCCCAATGACCTTTAAATGCTTAAGATCGACACAAATTTTAAGGCTTTTATATGTATTATGTCAATATACGATAACACGTATTACTGAAGATAAACAATGACCACCTTTATCAACAAACCATCATACTATCATAATTCATCAAAATGTACAAATGTACATGAAGCAAACATAACGATCCATTAACTAATAGTTTCTAAGTACTTCAAAATACCCATACTATATACTTGTGTCACAAACACAAGTGGGTAAAGTCCTTTGGTTAAAGGATCGACTATCATTTCCTCAGTCTTAAATGTTCCAAACCTTAATGTCACCTTTTTGTATCAACACCTTTATGACCAAATAATTGGCTTTTAAATGCTAAGACCCTATGATATTCTTTGTTGTTATTAAACAACACAACAAGAAGATTACTACAGTACAACCAAATGAGTCTAGCTACTGAATCAACCAAAGATAACTCGGAAATAAAGTTTCTGAGCTATACCTTCTGTGAAGTAGCCCCATAGTATGCACCCTACATGCATAGTTGAGGAAGTTACCTATGTCTACTTGACACACTTCCACGATACTGTACCATCTGCAAACTTAAAACTGTAACCTTAAGTGGACTTTCGATCATCTGGACATATGGCTAAAATCTGAATCTGAATCTGAATTCCCTACGAGATTTAGTCTGTTGACTGTGCTATATGTCAACATATAATCCTTAGTTCCTTTAAGTATCTTAACACTTGCTAGATTGAATTCCGATGGTCTACACTTGGATTAACCAGATATTGACCAAACAGTCAATGCAATGTCCCGTCTAATACACAGCTAAGCATACATCAGGCTATCAATTATACTAGTATACGAAACATTACTCATAACCTCTCTATTTACTTTATTCTTTGGATAATGTGCCAAAGATTGTCTCTCACTATGAGAGATAGGTGCTACGATAGATTTACTGTCAACCGTATTAAACCTTTGTAACACATACTCAACGTATGCATTTTATGAGAGACCGGATGAGCATAGAGATCTATTCCGATGAATCTAAATACTTAGGACAAAAGATGTTACGCCAAGGTCCTTCATGTCAAAGTTCTTAGACCAAAAGTTGCTTAACCTTATATAACATGATCAAGTAATTTCACGTGAGCAATATATCATCCGTATGCAGTAATATGAAGATAGTTTTGCTCCCCCTAAGCTTATAGTACTAGCATCTTTTAATTTTATTTTCCAAGAAGTTGAAAGTGGTCATAACCTCATCAATTGTAAGGTATCACTTTCAGAAGGTTTGATATAAATCATATATTGATCTGCATAACATGCAAACTATGTCAATTCCATTTGGATCTTGAAATCTTTCAGGTTGTACCATATAAACCTCTTCATAAAGGTCTTTACTCAGGAAAGCAGTTTTGATAGCCATCTAATGTAACTCTATATAATCATGAGCTACAATTGCCTTAATCACTCAAAATGTATCCTACAAGAATACGAGAGAAAAGGTAACATAAATTCAACCTTTCTCTCTGAGTGAACCATTAGGCAACTGAGCGAGCCCATAAATCGCTGAACTTTATTCGAAAATCCTTTAGGTTTAATCTTTATTTACAACTGACGAGTTTGCAGTTCCACTATAAATCAATTGGCTCTCAAACCTTATTATGCTTTATAGATTGCATCTTGTCATTCATTGCATCCCACCACACATCCACATTGGGTCCAGAAACAAATTCTATAAAACTAACTAGATTCAAAACATGTCTAATATGATAGTCCTGTACACTTGATAGGCTATGTAATCAGATGGGATAGTAAGTCGTCTAACTCTGGTAGATTTACCTAACTGCATTAGATCTTGTACCCCTAGGAATTACTATGTGTACAAGTATAGATTCCTGTTCCTATACAAACACGATACAAAGACTTAGATCCACTGGATCTAACTGTATGAGTAGTGGGTACATCATAACTGTAGTGTCTGTCTTGCTATCATCCGATGTGTCAAAGAGCCCACTATCATCATAGACATTATATTCCAAAAACTTAGCAGTTAGTGATTCCACTATTCTGGTCCCACCTTTTATACAGTAAAAGTTGTAGCCTTAAAATGGTCGAGATATCTTACTAAATAGCAATGAGTGAAATGAGCATACAATCTTTCATTATAAGGATTATACCACCTCAGTAGAGCAGCCCCATACACAAATATATGCACCACTGAGTTTCCAAACTTTTAGATAATCTGGTAGAGTAGCTCTGTTCTGCATCGACTTCTTCAAGTACTTTAGGGTACAGTTATGCCTTTCGGTAACATATCATTTTGCTCATAACTACTCGACATAGTGAATTAAGCCACTATTCTAACTGATTCCAAATATCTGGCAAACAGACCTTTTAAAGTCCTGAAACACCATGTTTGCCATGATATTCTCCTCCATGGTCAAATCTGACTATCTTGATAAATTTTCCCAATTAGTTCTCAACCTTTAGTCTTTAAGCAAGAACACATAGTTGTAATAGGAATTACCAGCAACAAATGTCAGAATATATTTAGAATTGCACAATGTAACCGCATAAGGTCTACCGATATCTTTATTTATCAGACTCAATAAGTCAAAAGCATGAGTTGAGCTCGATATCCTTTTTAGTCAACTTACCCTTGCAATAGTTAGCACATGTCCCTACATCATCATAATCTAGAATTAAGATAATGTTATCCTTAATCAATCTGTCAACCTAGCTCTGGAAATGTGGCCTAAACTTTTATGTCATACCAGTTATGACTTTTCATTCATCAGGGTCCGTCACTTCATGAATTGTTTAGCAAGATACAAAGAAGCATATATCTAATTCAGGGTAAGACACATTCTATACAAACCATATGATAAGAAAGTTGTACCATTATGTTTTGCATTAAACAACAACTATTCAATAGAAGTATTAAATACAAAACGTCAACCTTCTTTGTCCAAAATTGATCCAAAGATCACATATAAATTGTGTCGTATAAAACCAAAATGAACCTTATAACAAGGTTCAGTACATACATCTCCTATAGATATTACTTCCACTTCTTCATTGTGATGAACCATCAGTTCCTCCTTCCCTTTAATTTGGCTTTATCCTGGATATAAACCACTGCATCGTGGAAGCATTGTGATCAGATGTTCCACTATATATCCACCAAATACTTAATGTGACTATCGCAAATTAGATTCATAAATTGAGAATCCGAGGATTTACTGATGGTCTTAGTCTTTCTTTTTAGACCTTATACTGTTGGCTTCTTTACGTCATGCGGGCCTTTACCAGCACTAGTTTGACTAACATCGGCATGTGCAGAAGATTTAAACTTTCTACCTTTGAACTTAACGAGCTTCACCTTTGCTTTTCCTTTAGTTGCTTCGAGGGTTATAGGAGTAGCAAACTTGAGTTTCTCCTCCTCAGCGACACAATGGGCTATCAAAGTGTTGAAGTCCCATTCCTCATCTAGCGAGTAATATGTCATCGCCAGATTACTAAACTATGGAGGGAGTGTGTTCAGAGTCTGGTGAATAATGAAGACATCAGGAAGAGGAATGTTTAGCATCTTCAGTCTACTATGAAGATGGATTATTCTTTATACGTATTCCATTACTCCCCCTTCTCTTGTATTCCTCATGGAGAATAATTCTTTTATCAAGGCATTTGTCTCAACATTAGGTGAGACTGTGTACCTCTGGGAGACATTACCAAGAAACTCCGTCGCTATATCTATGTCCGGAAATCCACTTAGCAGATGATCAGGTATGGATCTCTTAATGGTCATCAGACATAATCTGTTAGACCGATCCCAGGCTTTATAGGTTGCTTTATGAGCTTTCGAGCTTATGGATGTAGGTGGAGATGGCCTATTCGTCCGTATGGCCATATCAACCTCAGCTATCTCCATAGCATTCAATACATCCTCTGTCCACTTCTTCGTATTGAAACCGATCAGGATTTCAATGGTGACACTGATTTTATTAACCAAAAAAGGTGACTATAAAATGATAATGTTTAAATAAGCACAAATGTAGGATAACAACGATACTCAAAGCCATTAAACAATACCTTTACTGAAAATCCGGTACATATATTATGAAACGCCTGTGGGCTGAGTACGCACAGGCGTTTCATAATATATGCAACTAGACCTCCACATAAAAGCGATCAGAGTACAAACCATCAACTCTCATAACACTATGACTAGATCATTCAAATAACGACTTTCCTCTATTTAATGCCTTTATGCATGTATCAAATCTCATGTAAGGCCAATACCTGTGGCAAAATAACTAAACATGAGATCAAAGACATCCCCTAACGTGTAAGCAAAACAATTCAAAAAACTGACTCGAAAGGCCACTGTGGTGACAACATTCTCATCAGCACTCAAAAAGTCCACAAACACAAGGGATACATCTTTATGTCATCTTCACATTCTTTATGGGCATATGGCATGTGAGGATATAACATCAATAAATGCAAAATTATGAATGCACAATCTCATTATCATACACTCATGCTCAAGACATTCTCTAAAAACTTCATTTGAGACTTTTACAAAGGAAAAATCTCAATAGAGCGAGTATCATGCATCACTAGACACTGAACCAATCACCCGAGACAGGAGAACCTCATATATCTCCATGAAATTGACCTAAAATACTAGAAATCTGAAATTTGTGTTTTATTTATTTATTTTTTAATTACTGCAACTGTTAAAATCAGTGTGACGTCAGCAGTGTGTCTGCACACTGTAGTGTAATGTCAGCATGACGTTAGTTGCGAGTGGAAAGGTGCGGTGTGTGTATCACATGCGCTCCCACGCGCCTCAACAGTGAACGGTGCGTGCTGCGCACACACCAGACGCGCACCCACGCGTGCTTATCCGATAGGACATGACACAACATTGTCCACCCACGTGTCAACCGAGTGTTTGGTGCGTGTGTCGCATGGGCCTCATAGCGGTACTATGTGTCGTCGGGTGCATATGGCACACGTGTCCGACGGTCTTCGTCATCCCTGCCAGAAAATGACGATTTTTGGCGAGTTTCAGGCCAATTTTTTGGGCTCCAGGGCTCGTTTTCATCCCCGTTTCTCAAGGCTAAACACATGTATACTACTTTCATGCAATAAAAAACAAGAAAAACTGAGAAATAGAAGTTAAATCTCCAAAGACCTTATGGAGAGAAAAACTGAAAAATTTTCGTTTTTAACCACCCAATCACATCACCACCTGATACCATGTGTAATACGTAACGGTATCTTAGTTACATATCGTGGATCGAACATGAAAGGACAAGAAATTAATAATTGCGGAAATACTTGATTTTCGGTCTCCGTAACTTCAAATGAGCTTTCTGATGCTGAAATGAGTGTGAATCCACTGCCGCCTTCATGAGAATTGCTCTTGGGGATGCGAGTAAGGTCTTTCTACAGTTTTCTTAAAACGTAAGCTCTTTTAACCAGTCAAAGAATCCTTATGCTTACGATTAATATGAATAACTGTAGAAAACCTTAATCTTATATATAGCATTCATATTGGGCTTCCCCATCACAAGATCGATATGAATCCGGTTCACACTGATTGGGATTTATTTTTTACCTAGACTTTGATCCATTAATTTAAATCATTTATTGGGTCACTTTATTATCTTTATCTGGATCAAATTACGTAACTTAATCGATAAGTTATTGAAAAACCAAAAAATGCAATTAATAGTTGTCCAACTTTACGAGAAAAGACAATTGTCCAACAATAGTGTCCACATTCTAACTCCTCCTAATCTTCCCTAATTTTCAATGAAAGCTTATCCATATCAAAATAAAGACACAATTGGTAGTAGTGTTTTCTCCTTACACTAAGCATCTCCGTCTATCTGAGTTCACATAATCTCATCATGGTGACCTTTAGTTGCTCTAGAATAAGTCTACATAAATATGTACACCTTCTCCTGCATCAATTTGTACATCTCCTCCTAATAACATCACATTTAACAACAATATAAATATTTAAACAGTGAAGTCAATATTAAAATACCTTCATACTTGATAATCCAACTTCAGTGTTTTTAAAAAGATATAAATCAACAACTACTATTAGTCCCTTATTCCACTCCTTAGCCAGTGCATCAATTTCAATAGACTGAAAACCCTTAACACCATGTCTAAATACGCGTGTAAGCAAATTTATTTAATGCAATACTTTTATACTATAAAGTTACATTCTCCTTTTCTCTTATAATGAACTATATATATACATAGTCGCACATTCTTTCCCATGCCACTGATAATCCAAAGATTTTTACAAAGGATTAGAATTGTTCGTATCATGTTTTGAAATTCTCATTTCATCTTTTTACCAGGGGCCGCAAGAAGTGCTTCATCTTCTCTCATACGTTTGATGCTGCTACCAATGTATCTGCACCGAAATTGCCTGCCTGGAATAATGGTTGAGTGACATTTTTTTCCTGACTCAGAATCTATAAAATTAGTCCCTGAAATGAGTTAGCCATGTAGAACAACTAGCCATTATAATATAGGAGATGAAGGAATAACATTAGCCTATCGAGGCGATGTACCTAAGCTGGTTTCATTTATCTTCAACTTCTTGAGTAAGTTGATATCCTCCATCAACTTCTTCCTCTTCAAACCAACGCTACTGAATCCAGTAACCTGGTCATCAACAAATCCTGAGGCCAAAGAAGTCCGAGTCATATTGAAAAATCAAACTCCTATAACAGATCCATGAATCACAAGATAAACAACCCTCTGTTAACTATCACCAAAACTGCAAACTTCGTACCGGAGTTGCTTTCTTTCAACTTTTTGTTCGTAATCAAGTCGGCCTCTCTTAATGGTAACCTTCCACTAACACCATTGTCCTGGGACTCTATTCTGCGGTTAATTGTACACCCATTATCTTGAGGATCTTGCGTTCCTGGAGAATGGAAAAAGTTAATTTAGCGGACAGAACCATTCTTTTTATAATGGCACTTCATTACCTCTACATTGGGAAGTGACCAGCTTGGGTCCTTCAGGCCAGTGGGAGTAAAATCTTACCCTTAACCTATAGCAAAATGGTCTATCTTGAGCTTTAACTTTTGTCATTTTCATTAACCTTCTCATCATTACTGCTCAAAGTTCTTTTTCATATACTCTTATGTGAAGCACCCCAATTCAGAAATTCACAAGACAAATTCACTCTTGCTGAAACAGTTTTTCATTTTTTTTAAAATTTTTCCTTTGGATTTGTAGCCCAGAGAGGGGGAAGAAAGAACAGACACAAAAGATCATGAAATTAATGCGAAAAGAAGAGTAAGAAACATACTTTTGGTTCCAAGTTTACTGACTTTTCCATGAATAACAAGCGCGGCCTTATTGTTTTCACCAGTAGGCAAACCTTTAGCAGAGAAGAAGTTGAGAAGCGATCTCCAAGTGACAGAGGAGGATACAAGGTCAAGCCCTCTACTGAGGAAGTGACCGTTGAGCTTCAAGGTTGATGGGTCCAATCCAAAAGCTCTGGCTATACAACCCAAGTCTAGTTTCTGGTCGTCCCATGCCACCCACGTCACTACCTTATTCGACATTGATGGGCACCATAGCCTCACCGTTCTTGGTTTAACACTGTCTGACATATTTCGCTGTTCTCTTTGTATGTATCAAAGTCCCTCCTCCAATCCTAATCCTAATCCTAATCCTAAGGAAACAAGCAACAAAGAGTTGTACACTTTTCTTGTTTCTATGAGCACAGTCGATCACTGTAGAACAGAACTCGCCAACGATTTCTCGAAGCATCTGAAAGCAAGAGGCGTACTTCCCGTTTAATACAGGCTCAATTTTGGGCTTGCGTTTATAAGATATCGATCTTTCTTATTGATGCCTTTGGTTGAAATTGAAAATTACAAAGAATGTAACAACTTATTCACAAATTATTGAATTAATTATATTCAACTTTTTTTTTGGATTCGAGGAAATTTCGTAGGCGGGCCAAGTAGGCACATCTTTCCTAGGCCCAACTGGCACACCACTCCACAGGCGGGCCAAGCGAGCGCACCTCATCATCGAGGGCCCAACTAGTTCTTCACCTATAGATAAAATCTCGGCTGTCCCAAGCTCTTACAAAAGGGGCTAACATGAAATCAAGCTTGGGACCTAACCGAAGCCAAGTCCTGCTCTCAACCATCGAGCCACACCCCTTGACGACATATTCAACCTTCTAGAACATAATTTTGATTTTAATCCTAATATTAAAAATATATGTTAACCTCTATGCAATATTATTTATCACATAACTCTCTATGCCATATTGTATATCATACTAAAATTTATTATTATATTATTTTGATTAAAAAATGAAAATAAACAACTAGAATATGAAAATGAAATAAAAAATAGTCTTGCCTAGAGATACATGAAATAGAATTGAATCGATTTATGTATTTTTCTTATGCATGTATCTCTGCATTCAAGACCTTATAATTTTTAAAAATTGTAATTTAAATAAGTTTATTGTATCTCATGTATTATGAGGTGTCTTCTACACGTAAAACTACCTCATGTACTAGTATAATTGAAGCTAAGCCAAGAAGTTAAGAAATCAAAGTAAAATGAATTTATAGAAGAGAGTTCGAATATTCTCCCTTCTTTACTTATCGCCTTATTTTCTTTTAAATTGGTATCAGAGCAGAGTTATTTGAAAAATGTTTAACTTCGTTTTTGTTGTTTCCAAACTCACAAAAGAGAATTAAGATAATTGGTGTATTCATATGAAGGCAATTTTTGGCTTTCAAAATGCATGGGAGATGGTAGAGTAAGTATATGAAGAACTGACAAATAAAGAAGTGTTTAAGAAACCAAAGTAAAATGAATTTATATAAGAGAGTTCGAATATTCTCCCTTCTTTACTTATCTCCTTATTTTCTTTTAAATTGGTATCAGAGCAGAGTTATTTGAAAAATGTTTAACTTCGTTTTTGCTATTTCCAAACTTACAAAAGAGAATTATGATAATTGGTGTATTCATATGAAGGCAATTCTTGGCTTTCAAAATGCATGGGAGATGGTAGAGTACGTATATGAAAAACTGACAAATAAAGGAGTGTTGAATCAAGTCCAAAGGAAATAGTTTCAAAGGAATCATAAAATGGATCACATGCGTCTTCAAACTTTGACAGGTTAGTTTAAATCCTAACAAATGGAGGAGTCTGAATCTATTCATGATTATTTTACAAGAGTCTTGACAACTACCAATCAAATGAGGAGATATGGTAAAAATTAGAAGATTCTTGAGTGGTGAAGAAAATTATTCACTCTCTTTATTCAAAAATTGATCTTATTGTTGTGGCTATTAAACAGTCCCAAAACTTAGAAGCCATGGCCATTAATGACTTAAAAGGATCTCTACAAGCCTATGAAGAAAGATTGAAGGACTCTCTAATCTAAGATACACATTTATGTGGCTCACTTACACGGTCGTATAAATCCCCATACAAATGTGTAGGTTGCAGGGTTGCTTGAAACTTCATCTTTGCGATCCTACATGCCTCCAGTGACTTACATAGTCCTATACATAACCATATATGTCATATATAATGGCGCATGCCCCTCCTCGCAGGGGTGTAAGTTGCAATGGCTTTATTATTTGCATTTCTTGTCCCTTTTATCCTAACTCATCTCCTTTTTGCTTCCATTAAGGAAAATAAGATCAAAAATCAATAAAACAACACTAAGGATATTTTTTTAGCTCATTTTGGTTCTTGTTCCTTTAACTTGTTGTAACACACACATACCCCCTAGAAGGATATGTAGATGCCACATAAAATAGTACTGAAACAATCTGAAACATGCTAAAGCATTTCCAGAAACTTAAATGATCAGTGCCGCCACATCAAAAACATTCACTCATAGCCTTCCAATAAGTACCCCGATGGTATTTGGAGCAATGAGGGCACTCTGGAATACCAGAACCTTGGCCCATAGAGGAATGCCTACCAGAAGTAGTCAATGAGGTAAAGTTTTGTCGCCTTCCCCTAGTTACTGATCTCTAAGTAAATTCTGGTGCAGTTGAGGCACCTTCACGACTTCTTTTACCTTAGGATTAACCTCCTCTGGAAAAACCTCTTCATTGAACCCTCTCTCCTAACCATCTCATGCTTCTTTATTTTAATAGCAACTTGTACTAGCTGATGATAGGTCACTTACTGCAAAAGAGTAAATGCCACTAAATGCTCTTTGATCGAATCATTTAAACTATCTTCAAACTGATGACACCAGAACTCCTCAGTAAGTACGGGTTCAGGTGCATGCTTGCTGAGTCGATTAAACTCTCTATCGTACTCAGCAACAGATAGGTTTCTCTGCTTCAGGTTCAAGAACTGCTTCCATTTCTATTTTCTGTAGGCTTCTGTCACATATTTGGCTTTAAACTCTTACGAAAAGAGATCCCAAGTCAGAAGCTCTGGTAATTGAAGATATCTCATAACAAACTTCCACCACTCGTAGGCTGCTCCCTGAAGAACAGAGACAGCACAGTGCTGTTAGGAAATCAGGTTAAGATCCGATCT
>JANIPN010000009.1:10826475-10837235 GCA_027478595.1 Erythroxylum anguifugum
TTCCACCACTCGTAGGCTGCTCCCTGAAGAACAGAGACAGCACAGTGCTGTTAGGAAATCAGGTTAAGATCCGATCTCGACCACAATGGAATAATCATGAAACTTTTTTTATGACTTTTTGATTTCTTGAAAACCAAGATCTATTTAATTCTATAAAATGATAAATACAAATTATAATAAGGCGGAAATTTAATTCGTACCTTATTCTGAAGCTTAATCTTTGTCTTGTTGTATCCCTCGAACTGTTCCCGAAACTGATCCGTCTCAATCACCATAGCCGCACAATCATAATCAAAATTATAAATTTCACAACATCAATCCATCATCAATTTCAACCTGTCCATTCATACTATACATCATCATATCCTATTGAATGAAATTAACATATAATTAGAGTCAAGTTGTCCTCAAATTAACTTCCTAAGCAATATTAATAGTAATCACATCAATAATTGCATTGAAATCAAAATCATATCTCTTTGCAGCCTCACCAAGATTTCACTCAATGCGCTCAAGTGTTTAGGGTTAAAAGCATCAAAACTCTCAAATAATGTATAATAGAATTCTTACTATAGGCTTGCAATAAAATCATATCTCCACCACTTATGTATAAATTAGAAACAAAAATCAAAAGGCCTTTATAAGGTTGTAACGGAGCTTAGGTAAGATATGATTGGGATAATATAAAGGGTTAAATTGAAGAAATTTTACTAAATAAATTTCAAGACTTATTTACAAGTATACATGAGTCCTTTCAATGCAACTCTATTGGTACCAAAAACTTTTTTTCCCCTCTTTTTTGCTTTTTTTCATTTTTATGTTTTTCTTTCTCTATCTTTTTACAATAATTTCAAGCAGTTTCATCATGTACCACAATTAAAGAAATAGTAGACCTTTCAAGAATTTCAAGTCTCAAACAAGTAAATAATGCAAATAACCTAAAAGGTACAAAACAATAAAAAGGTCTTCAAAGAAAAATAAGTTAAAGGTTAGTATATGGGTTTAATCAATGAAAAAAGCCAAGGCTCAACTTGGTAATTTTTGGGTATGGTAATTTCAAAAGAATAGGCTAAAGCAAGTTGGTGAATCTAAGTGCCTTCATTATATTAATGCTTCTAATTCAAAAAATATGATCTCAATATGCATAATAAAAGCAAGTTCTAGAATTATCCTACTATATATGATATCACACGTATGAAAGAATAAAAAGAAATAAAACATTTTGGAAATGTACTCTTTAGGCTCAACAGCTCATAAAAAATGGGTATATATGTGTGTAAATAATATGCAATTTTCATTCAACTTGAAAATTTCAATGATTACGAAAAATATGACATAGAAAGTTAATTTCATTCTAACCATCATCCTTTTGCATACCAATTCAAGTCAATATTCAACAATACAGTATAGTATTAATGGACATACTCAATTAATTCAAGACATCAGTTAAAAAAATTATAATCAGGATTATACTAAGCTTGAAGAAATTAGTTAAAAAATTGAGTAAACTCATCCCCATGCTTAAAGTTGTACATTGTCCTTAATATACACAATATAAGAAGCATTTATGAAAAGCTGAGAGGGTTTAGTGTTACTTTCCTGACTATGACGATTTCTCTAATTCTGATCCATCCAATATGAAACTAACATCCTTGCAAAATATAAAAGAAAAAGGACAAAAAGAAACAAAAGAAATAAAAAAGTCAACGTACCCAATGTACAAGACTTACCACTTTGCGAAAGTTATCTATGTACGCAGCCTTCCCCTTGTATGAAAGCAAAAACTATAAAACAACTTAAAATAAAATCTTATAATAATATGGAAGAAAAAACTAAATAATATAGAAATTGAAATAAAATTAAAACTAACTAAATAATATAGAAATTTAAATAAAATTAAAACTAACTCATGAGTTGCCTCCCATGCAGCGCTTCTTTAACATCAGTAGCTCGATGTAGCCTTTATGCTCAACTTCATCCTGGATCAATAATCAATGGCTTGCTTCAACCGTTTTCTCCACAAAATAGTTTCGTAGCCTATAAACGAGCCACCTGTTGCAAGATAATCATAAGGATATAATTTATCAAATTAATAAATCCAATTTCAAGCAATAATGCCCTTTTAATGACAAACTATTAATGAAAGAGGGAATAACAAAACTCCCTAAATCGTCGATTGGTTCGAATAAATTGTCTTTGAGGAAGTGGGAACCCTTCGTACTTAAGGTCACTACAAACACCTCATCAGTAATTTCCTTACTTGGTTCCTCCACCAGTTCTTCCTTAATTACCTCTATCTACTCTTTTTTTTCTTCTTCTTTGACAGAGGCTTCTAGCTCATCTTTTTCAATTATCTTCTGCCACTCCTCTACTTTCTCTTCTTGGATGAAGGTTTCTCTATCTTCTTCTTTAGGGGGCTCTTCTTCACTACCAAGTGTGATTGTCTCTCGGTTGATAATATCAATATTAGTAGAACTGCATAAACTCCCTTGCATCTCGTCAAATACTATATCCATCAGTTGATCGATTTGATTCACCATATTTTGTATACAAGCCTCCATTTCCAGATGGCTCATGTTTTAATCTTGAATAAACTTGGTCATCATATTTTTCAGAATTGCAGTTACCTCCTCGCCTTTTTGATATGTATCTTCATTCATGAAATTGACCTTTGACTCTTCTTCACTTTGAGATGGTTAGAAGCTGAAATTATACCCATCATATATAGGTGAAGAAAGTCTCTAATTGAATGCACGTTGACTAGCTACTCTCTCAGTAAGGCATTTCATTAGTCGATCTGCAATACTTTCTTTTTCTTCTGGAAGCTCATTTTAGAATATCTCTCTATTCATGAAACCAACCTTTTTCTTTTCTTTACTCTTAAATTCACATCGGTCAGCTTTCATTTCAGCAAGGGTTTCCATTAATGTATCTTTCAAAGATGAATCGTTAACTGGATGTGCTTGGTGTCGTAAATATCCAAATGGAGTGTAATCGTTCCATCCATAAGTATAAGAATTGCTCCACTTTAAATTGTATTTATTCTCGTATAGTGTACCTTGAGGTCGATTGTACATGCTCGATTGCTCCCATGTATAAGTAGGTGCTTGACATTCATGATTGTACTGATAAGTCCCACTAATGTTGCTACATTATCTGAATATTAGTTAAACTTCTAAAAACATGTGAGAACAGCTCACTCTACCATATGGTGATGTCATAGTTTGCGAAGACATATTCTGGCTCACATAAAAGTCTTGCCTGCTTCGTCCTTTCACTGTGAGTTGTGGCTATGACAATGAATCATAATTCCTATAATAAACCATAAACTTGAGATCAAATAGAGAAATTAAAAAGATAATTAAATTAATAAGGCACAAATACAATAATATAAAATAAAATAAACAAAATAAAAGAAAATAAATACAAAAGAAAAATTAAAATAAAAGAAAATAAGAACAAAGATAAGACAAAATAAAATGAAAATGACTACAGTAATAGCATTTAGGCTTTCCTAATATCAAAGTCCTCAGCAACGGCGCAAAAAACTTAATTGACCTATTTCATGATAGTCAATATTGTAATAAACCAAAAGTGCGTGACGTAGTTGTAGCTAGTACCAGTAAGTACGATTCGATCACATGAAGACTATAAATACTATTAATTACCCTTCCCCTATTATCTACCTTACGAATTGATTTTATATTTTTAATAAAAATAAAATTAAATAAAAATTTAAAGAAATAGGAAACGATAATGAATGCAAAGACAACAGAATTCACGTGGAAAACTATCGTTATCAGAAATTAGTATCTAAGTTTGAATTCCTTTAAACCCTTAACAAATTGATCTTTTATCATGTAATTGTTTTATTGATGTATTGGACCGTGGAGACTACTGTGGTATGCTAGTAGCTGATCTTGAGTCTACTAATAACTAATCCTAAGGTCTCTAATCGAATCACTCAGGTTAAATCTTATAGAATTATGTGACCGATTAATGAGGCCCTCTATTAGGTTTGACCCTAATCTGGAAGATTTATATTATCCTATCTCTAGGGTTGTAATCAACTCCTTATAATTATAGTAGATCTATTTGCACTAGAATTTCTCAATCTTTTCATATGAAATCAGATTATGATTTAATATTCTCGAGTTATTATAACAGAAATAAAACACGTAATTAGATCATAATATATCAAACAACCAATTGCATTAATAAAAGAATCAAATCATATCAAAGTATTAGCATAAGGTTCATCTAACCTAAATACTAACTGGATGATTAGTTATACATTATCGAACATGACAATAAAAGAAAATCAAATCGAAAACAATGGCATCATAATTGTAAATCTTTCTGATTGTCTTTTATCGTATGTTCTTGCAATGTAGAGGCTTGATCTTGCATTCCTATGGATCTTTCGATGGAATATTTATGTTTTTCACTTCTTTTGACGAAAATTGCACCTAGAGAATAGGTCCCACTTCTGGAAATTGCCTCCCAACATCTCCTCTTCTCATTAGCTGCTGAAAAAGTCTTTTTATAATAAAAGATAGGGTTTTTAGGACGTAATTTTCTGGTACAGGATTTCACGATTTTAGGCATTTTTTGACTTACACCGTCTGATACACGGTTTCGTGATTTTAGGCATTTTCGGAACACGGTTTCGCAATTTCAAGCATTTTAAAATCGCAAAAATGCACGGTCATACGAAAGTGCATGGCTATGCACCCCTTCCAAATTGCTGATCCTCTGTTTTACGCCATGTTTTCATCCGAATTTTTCTCCTTTAAGTTTATGAAGGTAATTATATTTTGTAAACACACTTGAAATGAATCAAGTACCAATTATATACCAAAAGTATAAAATATCAAGAAATAATAGAATAAATATGAGGTAAAATTATGATCAATTATGCATTTATCGTAGTCCTAAGTACTTAAAGGATTTTTTGGATGATTGGAGACATGAAATTTGGATCACCATTTGCCTTAATGGTTGGGGATTTAGTGAACTGAAGATCAAGATTTTTTTCTTTTGATCACTACCAGTTGTAATAATCTTCCAAACTCCTCTAGAGAGCCCATCAGTAGTTGCATTGAATGTTTATCCACCCCATATAGAAGAGGTCATTCGTTAATAAAAAATTGAAAATTTTTAGTTTCCTACATTTGTAATGAAAGTTGAAGGATCCCTTTAGTGTAATTTGGTAAGAGATCATCTAGTAAGAAACTTGAAAGATGTTAATTTGACTACAATTGTAAACCCATATGTGATGTATTTTGCTTTATATCTTATAATTTTGTTGTATTTTTGGTACTTAATTCTCTTTAAGTGCATTTATGCCTTCATGGACCAAAAGGAGAAGAATTCAGATGAAATCATAGCATAAACTGAAGATTTGAAGCAATTTAGGACCTACATGGCCATGTATAGTGACCGTGTAAGTCTTTATAAACCTGTGAAGATTAAAGAATTTTAGTTCTAGTCATGTGGAGTTACATGCCCGTATATCTAGACATACACAGTCATATATGTTGCTTATATGTCTCTGTGCTTATATATCATGAATTTAGGTATTTTAAAATATACACAGTCTCCTATACGCCTGTGTAAGTGACCATGTGTATCTTAGAAATCCTAAATTTTATTATAAAAGGACGTGAGCGGAGGAAAACAAAAGAGAGCCAAATTTTTAAGCAGTTTTGAGGCATAAGGCACATTCATAGGTGACAATTTTGATCAAGGGATGAGGAAATAACGAAGAATATATCAAGAGACCCATAGATAACAACGACAAATCCAAACTTACAAGAAGATCCAATTGAAGAGAAAGGGAGATTTAGAATTATGATGTCTTTATTTTTATTAGTTTTTTTGCATATTTATCTTTGGTTTTGTTTTATGTGATTAGTAACTAAGTTGTTTAGTGTCTAGGTGTGATGAACCTTAAGTCGGGATAATAATATGTTTTGATCTTTTACTTAATGCAATTATATTGATTGGTTTATTGCGATTCAATTATGCGTTTTATTCTTGTTCTAATATATCCAAAATATTAGTGTATGATTTGATTTCATATGATTGAGATTAAGGAATCTTTTTGTAAGAATATATCTACTATAATTGGAAGGAATTGCATGTAAACCTGGAGATAAGCCGACATAAATCTTCTTGATTAGGGTCGAATCTAATAGCAAAATTTATGAATCGATAATACAATCCTAGGGGTTTTAACGAGAAAAAGTTTCGTTAATCAACTGATGGAATAGTTGTTAATAGTTTTGAGCAAAATATTAACATAAGATAAGAATTTTCATGGTCTAATAATCAATAATATGATTGCATGTTAAAAGGTTAATAATTCAAGGATTCTTAGGGGGATTTATCCTTTGGACACTATTACTTGATATTGATTTTCCTAAGTAATTTCCTCTGTTTAGCATTCATTATTGTTTCCAATTTTAGTTTTTTTGCTTAATTTGTAATTAAAATCCAAAATATGATTTATAGGTTAGATAATAGAAAAAGATTAATTACTAGTACTTATTATCTTCGTGGGATCGACCCGTATTTTCCTGTGCTAATTATAACTACACCATGCACTTGCAATAAAATTTTAATATTATCATTAACCCTAGTCAACCAAGTTTTTGAAGTCATTATCGAGGACAGTAATATTAGGAAAGCCTAGATTTTATTAATCTAACCTTATTTTTTGTATTTATCTTATTTTTCTAGTATTTCACTTTTTTTACTTATTCATTTAATTATCTTTTGAACTTCTCTACTTTGACTTTGAGTTTGTGATTTATTGTCAGGATTTACAATTCATTGTCATAGCTGCAACTAACAATAGAAGAGTAGACAATACTCTTATAAGAGCTATGATGTGTCATCTCCTATGGTAACATCACCATATTGGAAAGAAAGGTTTGGTGACATGTTTTTGGAAGCTTAATTTAATTCCATATTGTGTTGCAACAATTATGGGAGTAACCATTACAATCATGAATGTTCGGCACCAAATTACATGTGGGATAAACCAAGGATGCACAATCAACCTTAAAGTGCACCATACAAAAATATTTATAATTCATAGGGGAGTAACTCTTACGCTTGTGGATGGAATGATCACTCGCAACTTCATCAAATATCTCAAATAAAGTATCATCATTTCTGAAAAATCGAAGGGGGTTAATTATTTCGCACACTTTCCGCAAACTTCTTTGGCACCAATAAAATAAAAACAGGCAAAACCAAAACAATAAAAACACCAAAAATTTGGTAACGCAGTTCGGCACACCTTGCCTACGTCTGCGGGGCCCTCACCCAGCTTAATCACTTTCACGAAAATATAATAGATTTACCCAAGGCTTTATTGAGCCGACACCACTCAACCCTTGACACTATCCCTCAACCTTACTTCCCGTGAAAGAATTTCACACCCAATAGTACGACCGCCTCGTACTAACCTCAACAGAGGATTTTACTCAACACTCTTTTGTAACAAGAACAGTAACTAAATCACAAAAGTGATTAAACGAACAACTCAACACTCAAGAAAATAATAAATAAAAATAGCTCAAGTATTTAATCAACTGAAAATTAAATAACAAAATACTTGAGACAAACGAAAACTTCCCTATGGATTTATCTCCTCAAGAAAACCCAGTAGAAAACTTTCTTCACAGAAATCATTCATTGTATTCCTTCGAGAAACAGTCAGTCCAATCATCACCAAAAAAAGATGTTTGCCACACTGACAGAACAATATCGCCAAAGCTCACACAGAAACACATTAATCGCCTATATTCCTTGACATACGCAGCAGCAGTGTTTTCTTTCCAAGACCCACAAAAACGTATTCTCCATAAACTCACGCACCTTTAAAAGCCACACACTCACCTGCACATTTAATGCACACATATGCACACCATCATCTTTAAAAGCCACACACACCCACGTCACTTTAATGCAAACTCCCCATTTTATTTCAAGAACCAAAAACCAGAAGTTGCTTTATCAACGCCCACTCCACTTAATTTTTTAATGCATAAAATCCAATGTTTTAAGCACACTGTCATAAGATATTCTTCGGCTAGAGATAGACGTGTACTTCAAACAAAACAACCACATCTTTTTGTTTTCAATATCCAAAATCCACACAAAATCAGCAGTAATTTAATTCCAATATTTCCATGATGATAGACTCCAAATCAAAATAGGATTCTGTTTCAAAATCAGCAGCAATTTAATTCCAATATTTCCATGATGATAGACTCCAAATCAAGATAGGATTCTGTTTCAATTAGAAGATTATCCATGTGACTTTAGAATCCAAGTCATTATCCAATTAACATCTTATATGTCCAATTAATAAATAATGCCAAAATACATATCCTAACAATTTCTTATAAGGCTAGGTGCATCAATGGACTTCAAAAATATCGTTTCTTTAGCAGAAGAAACAAAAAAAAAGATAATAGACTCATATATTTTATTTGTCCAACAATCTCACATGATTAAACACTCATAAGTTGACTAAGTCATTCTTATTTCATTCAAATAACTTTTTTTTCACAAAATGGTACTGCTCAAAAGATTACCTCTATATTCATCAATTTTAAGACCTTTATATCCTAAACCATAAGAGGCAATAACATCCACTATAGATTGGTAATAATAAGACCGAGTATAATTGATTGATACATATGTATCATACCACCATCTAAACATGTTATTTATATTATAAGGTACTACAAATTGAAGGTTGAACTTCATGAATTGTTCATGGAGCAGAAAAGTTAGGCACCTGTCTTCTTTTTTTTATCACATCAATTGTAGCAATCCCTTCTTGTTGGGTAGGAATAGTACCGTCAACATTGCCAGTATCACCCTAACCATTAAAAAAAGAACTTCTACTACTAATTTCATAGTTTAGTCTTTTCATTTTGTCTTTCTCATTATGAAACTCTTCAAGCAATGTTTTTATTTGGCATTTCACATCATGACTAACGTTCTTACAAGGGTCCACATCTTTGATCTTAGATAAATGTTTCTTTAATTTGGTGATTTTTCCACCTTTCAAATGTTTGTTACAATATAAATAAAAATTATGGTTCTTTATACCAAGAACCAATTTAGCAGGAGTCTAAACTGGATCATCGAATCTTCATGAAGAGGCTAAATTCTCAGTAGTACTTAAACTTCCTTCCATTTATCTATAAAAATAAATAAATACATATGCCAAAATTAAATTAATAACTTTATATCAAAAATAAAGCTTTGATACATAACACCATTACTTTGCTATAAAAACTTAATAATCAATTCTAAGAAGATTAATCGTATAGAAATATTTGAAAAATAAAACTCATAAAGCTAATGTATTGGAAATGTTATTACTATATTCTTAACATATTATAAGTCATGACTATAACAAGTCCCGATAGATTCTATACTAATGTAGATGATTTAGATTTGGACATATTAAAAAGTTAAATGGAATTTTTTTCTAAGACTGAAAAAATTAGATATAAATACTTTAAAACATACAAACAATTTCTTGTATCTTACATCTTTCTTTTGGCAATGTGTATTACAAAAATAGCTTTATTGTAAAAAAGAAAAAAAATGATTACTTAACCATTCGCAATCTCACATTATGTTAATTATATCCTCACAAATCATAATACTAAAAAGCAAATCTTAGAAATTCTATTCATATGCATATAATTGACAACTAAAATCATCAAATATTATTCAAAGCGATTCTCAAAATGTTAAACATAGAAGACTTATAGAATTTCTTTCACAACAAGGTTTAATTTTGTCCATCTCTTTTGATCCCTAATATTCAAATATGGGTAAAAAATCAAAACCCAAATACATTTTTCATGTACCATATCATTAAAGTTGCTATTTTTATGTTACAAAATTATGTGCAAAGCTTCATTATCTCCATCTCAATAATTTATGTAACGATCCTATGAATTTCTCCAACACTAAAAAGCCTGAAGCCAAGACTCATCAACCTCAATTTATTTATATTCATTTGGACACTTATTTGCTACCAAGGAGGAGTTGATGATTATTGTAAAAAATTTACAATTGTTATTCAATAGATGCTGATATTTCAAATACCGGTATAGGGATCAATTCACTTGTGCCCGTTTCCATGTGCCATCTTATGTTAATAGATGGATGGATGAAGAAGGATATAAAATGAAACAAAAAAACGAGAACAGTAATCCTAATTCACTTATGCCCATTTCTATGTATATCTTATGTTAATAGATGGATGGATGGAGAAGGATACAGAACGAAACACGGAACGAGAACAGTCATCTTATGCCCTAAGAGAAATGATAGTGTGATACCATTGTAGCGAGTGCCATCTTTTGACTCATACAACACATCCTATTGACACTTCTTTCCCTTAGTCGAATTGGTTGTGAATTTATTTTGTATATATATAATATATACTATATACTTACTAAGGACGAGTTCAGGACGACCACGGAGTCTATCCTCTCCGTCCATTTCATCCTTTCATCCAACGGTCACGAGACTCTCGAAAGCAGAGACTCTTGGCATCCCCTAAAAGTTGTTCTTCATCAAAGCAGAGACTCTTGGCATCCCCTAAAAGTTGTTCTTCATCAGTATTACGGCTCTGATGTTTCTCTCGTCGTTCACCTCCTTCCCATCTTGTTCACCGACCTATTCTCGTTCGCCTCCTTCCCATCTCGTTCACC